>CM074684.1:7667469-7693943 GCA_037355405.1 Vitis amurensis
CTGATTAGAGAGTGAATTAAAGAATAATACACATTCCTATCATATTTGGTTTGATTTTAATTGGAATCATACCTTAGCCCCCTATTCTTATCTTGCTTGGAAACAGGGAAGGAAAGTATTTAAAGTAGCTTCATCCTCCCATTCTAACTCATTCCTGTAATCATAACTCTACGTTACTTGGCACTGTTGGAGTTGAGTGGTAGCTTCTTCAGCTTCGGACACCCATCTACTTCAATTCTCTCTAGGTAAAGAAAGGGCAAGGGATTCCAGTGCACACTCTTCAGTCGTCGTAAATCAAATAAGGTTAGATATAAGAGTTTTGTGAACGGGCTCAGATTTCCTCCATCCTCTGCACCTTTCGCTATCACTTCTACTATTTCATCACATTCTCCTATTGCAAAATATTTGAGGTTTTGGGCAAAAATATGCCACGTCATATTCTTCAACATCTGGCATTTACAGATGTACACAGAGAGAAGGCCATGGAAGCATTTGACCTCTGGGTTGAGATTCCTATACTCCACTGTTTCCTCTCCTTTCCCTGCCCAATCAAACTTAATCTCTCTCAAACTATCAAAATCTTCTATCGCAAGCCAAGTGAGAAGTTTATATTTTTGAGAGATGATCCATCGAGTGAGCTTGAATCTTTGAAAATCCATGAGTGCAACTCGGCAACTTTCTTAAACTTAAAATTCTCTGGAACACAGAGACACTTGCTATGATGATATGCAATTGGGCCAAGTATTTCAAACTGTCCAATTCCTCTTTCAAGGACTCATAACCATCTGATTCATAAAGTCCACATCGGTACATGTGAACCATTTGCAGCATTGAAAGACTTGATCATATTAGTCATCGTGGAATTGAAGACAGTTTAGATGTATTATTCAATTTCAAACTCTTCAATTTGACGAGATTTTTTATCTCAACTGACAACTTCTTTATCTCTGTCTTAGATAAATCAAGATATTGTAAAGAAACCAAATTAGAAATATCTAATGGTAACTCAACTATTTTGGTGTTTGATAAGCTCAACACTCTTGGATTGGGCATAAATTGGAAAAAACCGTTGCTTATCATTTTCAAATCGGTATTAAAATCCAGAAGAAGTGTTGAGAGATTGGGGCATGTGGGCGATCTTGTTAACTTCTCAATTCGATTGCCCATCAGTGAAATCCTTTCTGTGGACGTCCATTTGACAAACTCAGGTGCTTGGGGGGGTGGTTGTGGGGTTGGGCAGCGCCACCTTTCACTGGCAATGGTTTCAAAATTATGAAAAAAGTTTTAAAGACACAAGATAGATATTTTGTTTTATGCATTAGAGTTCTTGTATTTTGTATAGATGGGAAGTATATCCAAAACTATAGATATATATAAATTAAAAAAGAACAAAAGATGTTCTGATAATTTTGTTTGTAACATATTATTGTATTAAAAAATGATTTTTAAGAAAATCATATCAAGTGATTGTTTACAAATCACCTCAAGTTATTTCTTGAGATTTTTAAAAGTGATTTTAAATACTGGTTACATTAGAAATAGTTTCAAATAGAATAACTTACTATTTGAATATAAACAAAAAAAAAAAGTGATTTGATAGCTAAGCTAAGCTAATGCTCCATCAGTTAAATATTAATATATTCCAAATAATTACCGTAAATCAATAATTATTTTTATTAGTTTCACGCATTTACTTATTTATTTCTTTTTTATGAACATAAAAATGGTAAGAAATTTGTTAGTTCTGGTATTATATAAAAATAAGATATTATTGATTCTATTTTTTTTTTTAAATAATGAAAATTTTAATTATTTATTTTAGAAAAAACCTTACATGGATATGTAAGACAATGTCATGCGCACAACTAATAAAATTATATCCTTAGTTTAAAATACCAAGATATTGAGAGGTGGATTTAAAGGGGAAAAAGATAAATAAAAATTATCATGGAGTAAAAATGTTTTACATTTAATTATAAATTATTGTCTACTCAAGAATTTTTTTTGATAGAAAAGTTGGTCCATTAGAAAATATAACTTAGAACACATTTGGGAGTGATTCTCGTTAAAGTATTTTTATTTATAGTACTTTTGTTAAGAGAATCACTTAGGTGTATGATTGGATACATATTCTATTTTCTATTTTTTAAATAGGAAGTCTTATATAAAATATAAGAATTATTATACTAAAACAAGTAAATACCTTGTATACTTGAAAACACTTCATTAAAAAAATTTAAAAATTTAAGGAAGTGAAAAATTTTCACTTTCTCAAAATTTTGAAAAAAGTTTAATGGACATAAGATAAATGAGTTCTTCTATTTTGAACACAAGGGGAGAGCATTTTCGTACATGCTCTTGAATTGCAACAAATAAAAATGTTTCATCCTCTTTAACATATTGCAAAATTAAGGAATACATGCTTTAATATTGTATAAATCCCACACTCCATTCCCATTACAATTATGAAAAGGTGTATTTGATAAACATAGATATGGAACCAAATGGGACCATTATTAGCTAAGGTGCCCCAATTATGGTCTACCCATGACTTGGGCAAGTTCTCCCTTAAAATTTTTGTACAAAGAGGGACTTGATTTTTTTCTCAAGAATGCTTGTTTCTCCACGAACAAAGATACAATTCCTAGTTGGTCCAGGAGTACCATGACTCAACTATCTTTTCTATTTGAAAATAGGATTATATTTTTGAAATTATACACTAGATTGTTTCCAAGCAAAGATATCATGTACATGCTCTTCCATTCAAGTAGAGCAATTAAAGAAAGCCATCCAACTCAAATTTTTTACACAAATCATAAAATGCATCTCACAATCCCTAGAATACAAAAAATGTAATATTGCAATTCGAAGAGAAACAACATATTCACACAAACACTATGAAACAACATACATAAACCAACAGTTTACCTCACATAGATAAGTGATTATATGTTCTATTTTGACAGTCTACAATGTCATCAACATACTAAAAAGTTGGCATGAAAATAAGCCATTCATATCCTTCAACCTTGGACAACAATGGATTCTTATTGAGTGAAGATCGTGGAAGCATTTCTGACATATGAAGTTATATTCTGCAACTAAACAAAATAAGATTGCATAAGGATATATACCATTGACTTATTAAACCAAATTAGAAAAGCCACAAGATTGGGCTTAAATTTTTATATGGGTTGGTTTGTAAGATCATATTTGATCATTATATGTAGGCTATGTTTAGTTCTTGGAAAATTTGAGTGAATTGTAATATAAAGAAAATAAAAAGGAAAAATGCAAGGAAAAAAAGTGAAAAAAAATTAAAAATAAAATTAAAATTAATAGATTACTTTTATATGCTACTTCTAATTTGTTTTATTTATTTTAACTTTTCGATATAAAAATTAAACAATTTAGAAAATATGTAAATTTCAAACTAATTTTATTTATATTTGATTTTTTTTATATTTTTCATAATATAACCAAATACAAAAAATAAATTATTTTCATTAATATTTATTTTCTTTCCTTAATACTTTCTAATAACTAAACATAACCGTAAAAGTTGTAGATTTTGAATTCCAATAACAATATGACTCCTTGTAAACCTGCAATCAATTGCCTTATGTGTTTGAAATGGAATAGCATTTTTTAAGTATATCAGTATGTGGCAGGTATACGACCATGGAAAGATGCTATAATTGAATGCTTTATTTGGATCAATACCTATTCATGATCAAATGATAGTTAATTGTGAAAAGGGTCTCACCGAGAATCGCATCGTAGCCTCTCTGAGATTGCTGCAGGCCCTTATTCTTCAATAGGTACGAAACATGGAAGAAAAGCGTTGAGTTGCCTCATCCTCCCACTCTACTTCATTCCACCACTCGGTTTGTCCGGAAATGACAATTCGATGTCCCTTGGCACTGTTGGCGTTGAGTGGCAGCTTCTTTAGAAGTGGACAATTACGTACCTGGATTCTATTTAAGTAGATAAATGGCAGTGCTTTCCAAAATATGCTCTTCAATTGTGGTAGATCATCTAAGTGAAGCAGTTGGAGCTTGGCAAATGGACCAAGGTTTTCTCCATTCTCTGCAGATTCACCACATTTACCGGTACCTATTACTTCTTGCATTTGATCACAATCATTTATTATAAGCACTTTAAGGTTTGGAGCAAAAGCAACCCATGTGAGGTCCTTCAACCTCGAACACCTTTTGATGCTCACCCCCTCAAGGCTGTGGAAACTGTTGTGGGAACTGACCTTTGAGTTAAGGTAATTAGATTCTACTGTTTTCTTTCCTTCCCCAACCCAATCAATCTCCAAATCTTCCAATGAGCCACAGTTTGAGATATCGAGCCTAAGGAGACGCTTTACATTGCCGAGAGATGTTATATTGAAAGAGCTTGAACCGTTGAAATTCCTGAGGCATACACTGGAAATGCAGCTTCTTAGCTTGTCAGAGCGTAGAAGCCTTTTGAAAGCAGAGGTACTTGTTATAGTGACACATAAATGATGCAAGTACTTTAAGGACTCCAATTCCTCAACCAAGGCTTCATCACCATCACAAATTCCACAGTCGAACATATCAATCACTTGCAACATCAAAAGACTTGATATCAACTGCTCTGGAATTGAAGAAAGTTGAGGCATGAAACGCAACAGCAAACATTTCAAGTTACCCAGGTTCTTCAACTCAATTGGCAACTCTTTTATTTTAGTGAATGATAGGTCAAGATATCGTAGTGAAACCAAATTAGAGATTCCCCGTGGTAATTCAGTTATGCTATTATATGACAAGTCTAAAACTCTTAGATTTGGCATAAACTGGAAGAAACTATCAGTGATCATCTTCAAACTATTTTCCCGAAGAAACAAAGTTGAGAGATTGGGGCAAATGGGAGACCCTGTTAGTTTCTCGATTTGGTTATTCATCAGTGAAATCCTTTTTGGCCCCATCCATTCAGCAACTTCAGGAGCTTCAGTTAACGTACTGCCGGCCTTCACCAAGAACTTGTCCTGCTCCTTCCCAGTTTCACGAGCTATCCACAATGCCATATCACGGATTACATCATGCAGTTTTACTCTATAATCAACATTACCTTCTTCTAATAGACATGCATGAATCAGAGTGCCAATAATGTTGTAACCCTGGTTTTCTGCTCCCTCCCAGTCATCAAATTCATCTAAAAAGCCTTCACAAATCCAACGGTTTATCAAACTTGATTTTGACATCTCAGCATCTTCCGGATATAGAGAACAATACAAGAAGCAAGATCTGGCAACTTCCGTGGGTAAGCAATCATAACTGTATTTTAAAAGAGGAAACACTCTGTCCCCCATACCTGGCAATTTTGAGGCAGAGCTTTGGAACACTCTAATTGCATGTTTCCATTCCTGCGGCGTCTTCTTACAAGCCATGGCCTTACCCATGGTAGTTAGCACAAGTGGCAAACCGCAACACTCTTGTGCAACGACCTGAGCTAGCTTGGGTATTTCAGGATGGAATTTGAGAGCGTCTTCTCCAAGATTCTTTCGAAACAAATCCCAGGATTCGGTCCTTGTTAGGCAATCCACTTTGATCCTCTTATCAGCTTCCATTTGAGCGCACACCTCTTCAGATCGAGTGGTGAATACTATCTTATTTTTCTTATTTTGGAGTGGAACCCCGACGTCTAATAAAGTCAGCCGCTCCCAAACATCATCTAGCAACAGCACAAACCTCTTTCCGATCAGGACGTTCCAGATGCTCGTAGCTTTCTCATCTCGATCTTTGCTTTTCCATCTATCATCACAAAACCCTATCTTCTTCCAAATGTCATCCTGAATTTTTCCAAGGTTTACATTTTTGGAAACTGTTGACCAGATCACAAAATCAAAATCATGGGTTCTTTTAGTAAAAGCATTATTGATTTGGGTTAAGAGGGTGGTTTTTCCAACACCTCCTAACCCATATAAGCCGATAATTCCCACTCGTTCTTCGTCCATGCTGCTCCGAACCTTGTCAAGCCTCGAATCCATGCCGACAGTTGCTTCACTTGGCCTTTCACCTACGCGAGGTGAAGGTAACCTCTCAGCCACCAGATCTAAAGATCCTTGGCTCATTAGATTGTCCACTTCTTTCAACTTTCTAGCCACTCTCTTCCCCAACTTGTGTCTGGTGCTGCAACGCCTAGGACAACAACCACCGAGACATTTCTTCTCAATCTCCTCCGTGCCATCTTCAATGAGTCGACTGACTTGAGTTTCCAGATTTTCGACCCTTGAAAGCCACCCTTGTACTTGGTCGAGCCGCTGCATTTGTTCCCTCTCAGCGATATCCACCCTCCTCATCACATCGTTCCTGAACTCCCCCAATCTTTTACAAGCAGTTCCCAGAGCTACCAGATTTTCTGGGAGTTTGCACAGGTAATTTGCATGTTCAGTAGTGCGATTCCAGCAACTAGAGATAGCGTGGTTAACGGAGATTTCGACGGAGAAAATGTTGCCCATGGTTTTGTCAAAGAGGATTAATGACTAGTTTTGAGGGAAATGATGAGTGTGGAGAGCTTTGGGATGATGAATCAAGCAGAAGAGAGGAGTTGGTTTAGAAGGTATAGGTATTGGCTTCAACATCTCGTTGAAGACGGTGCTTCATGTTCCCTTATTGCCCTTCAGATGTAACTTAATTTGATTCCAAGCGACTTGTAATTCCCATTATTATTGTATATTGACTGTGTCCATCAATGATATATATTGACAATTTTTTTGCAATATTAGAAGTGTGTGAAAATATTGTACATAATGAAGAAATGCTAGTCGAATAAATGTCCTAGAATGGGTGGCTAAAACCCATGGTCTAGTCGCAGTGTAGACCTCCGGAATTGTCATGAGATCAAGTTCATTACCATTACCATTATATAAATAACCCCAAAATACACTTGTTAAAGCATAAATGATAAGGCACGAAAGCTTGAGAATTTGTTTCTAATACTTTTGAAAAATATTTTTAACTTCAAGCATGGATTGATCTAATCCAACTTGACTTCAATATTGGGATTGGACTTTAAGTTATGTTATTTCAAGGCCTAACTCTAACCTCATCTAATACTTTTATAATATTTATAACATAAAATATATTTGTGGACCCCGTATTTTCACATAATGCATTCCCACTCGATGATGTGACTCGCTTTTTCGTTTGTTTGATGAAAAAAAATATTATTTTTAGAAGATATTTGGAATCGTCACTTATTTTTGTTTTATTTTTTTAAAGGAAAACAAAATAAGAAATAAAAACTCTAAGTGTGACTCTTTATTTAAAAAATACAAAGTATGTGGAAAATCAAAGTCGTCTCGGTATCAAGTTACTTATCAAGAAGATACGGCGAAAGATCGAAGCACCCCTCTACTAAATAAGATGAAGCAAGTGTGACAATTGATAAGGAAATCAATGGATACCGATGAAATGATCAAATAATAAAACAAATCGAGCATGATAATAAAAAAAATAAATGAAGTATGTGTGGGAGCATATATTAGTAGCAAATAAGAATGCACTATCATAAAACGAGGTCAGTGCACAATCATGAATACAAAATATATCACATGCATATCAAAGAGCAAGACAAAAAAACAAGCAATATTCATTAAGTATAATAGTTGCTAATAAGAAGAGAGAACTCATATGTAGGGCCTCCACCAAAACCCAATTGATTTTACATGAATTAATATCCCAAATTCTATTATTTTGGAATTATGAAAATTCATTCTTACTTATTTAAAATGAAGGAAAATGAAAAATTATTTTAAAATCAAAGAAAATTTGAGAAAAGTGCTTACTTGAAAGGAAGTGTAGCAAGTTTATTTAAAAACGGGATTTTTAGCAACTTAAAACCCTAATTAGGAATGGCAATTTCGCGGGTCAATCGGGTCACCCGCCCCACCCCTCCTCTATTGGGACGGGTATGGGATAAATTAATCAGGTATGGGACGGGTATAGGAAAGCTTTGTGAAACCCGAATCGGGTTTGAGGTGGGTATGGGTTTGTAGTTACCCGCCTCGCCCTAGAATTAGAACTACCAATTTACCCTTAAATATTATAAAATACCCAAAATCTCCTCTGTATATATAATTTATTCTTCCTAGATTTTTATGGTTTTTCTCTCTCAAAAGAAAGGTTTCGTCTTCTCAGTTCGAACAGCCCTAAAAGCAAAATCTTTGCTCTAAAAACCATATTTGCAATCTCGTAAACAAGTGATTATTGGAGTTCTTGTGGATTCCTTCCTTCTAGGTAAAAAAAACCATAACTTTTGAAACTTTGTTAAAAATTTGGCTTGTTTTTCAAATTTTTTTTGTTTTAGTTTATGGGTTTGAGGTTTTTTCAATTGTTTATCGTAGATTTGTAATTTATATGCACTCTTAGTCTTCGTCTTATATGTTTTTTTCAGTTGAATCAATTTTCGTCTTTGACTCTTATTGTTCATGTTTTTTACATTAATTTTCACCCTGTCCAAATCAATTTCATCCACATATAAACTGATTTTTGGGGTTTATACGAATAAGAATGATGATTTATGGGTTTTTCATTATTTTAGGGTTCAATTTTGGTATTCACGTTTTTGCAGAAACAAGTTGTTATAATTTCATTATTTTAGGGTTCAATTTTGATATTCATGTTTTTGCATAAACAAGTTGTTATAAGAAAACGATCTAATTTCATGTTGTGTTTTTCATAGATGAAAACCCTAATTTTTTTTTTCTAAACAACTTCTGGAAACATATTATTCATGCTTCCTTAAACATACAAATAGAATTTTATTATAGTTAAATTGGTTTCAAACTATTTCGTAATATCCTAACGATTCAAAGAAATGACATCGGAAGGGAGGAAAATTTTTTTCATGTCAAGTAGTGGTTCTAATCCAAATTCAGAGTAGTACTTCAACTATTGATGGATCATTGACATGTAAAAAAAAGAAAGTCGACTTCAATTGTTTGGAATGAGTTTGAGAAAGTCATAATAGATGGACAAGATTTTGCTATTTGTAAGCATTGTAAATCAAAACTCAAGGCCGATAGTAAGAATAGGACTAAACATTTGCATGTACATTTAGATAGGTGCATCAAACGGAGAAATGTTGATATTAAGCAACAATTTTTAACAATAGAGAGAAAAGGCTATGGAAAAGTGCAAATTGGTGGTTTCACATTTGATCAAGATATCTCAAGAGAGAAGCTTGCACGTGCAATTATATTGCATGAGTACCCTCTTTCAATTGTTGACCATGCAGGCTTTAGAGATTTTGCTAGTAGCCTTCAACCTTTGTTTAAGATGATTTCCCGCAATACAATTAAGGATGACATAATGAAGATTTATGAGTTTGAGAAAGGGAAAATGAGTAGCTACTTGGAAAAGCTTGAAACTAGAATGACTATCACAACTGATATGTGGACATCTAATCAAAAGAAAGGTTACATGGCTATCACTGTGCATTACATTGATGAGTCTTGGTTACTACATCATCATATTGTAAGGTTAGCTATGTTATTTGTTCAAGTTTTCAATTTTTATTTTATTTTATTATCGTTTAATGATGTCACTTATATTAATAATATGTTTTTATATATCGTTTAATGTAGGTTTGTTTATGTGCCTCCTCCACATACAAAAAAAGTTCTTTCTGATGTGTTATTGGATTTTTTATTGGATTGGAATATGGATAGAAAACTATCTACAATCATCGTGGATAATTGCTCAAGTAATGATGACATGATTGATATCCTCTCAGAGAAATTATCTTTAAGTGGTTCACTTTTATTAAATGGAAAAATCTTTCATATGCGATATGCAAAGCACATGTCTTGAACTTGATTGTGAAGGAAGGTCTAGATGTCATTAGAGTAGAAATTGAAAAAATTTGTGAGAGTGTTGCATATTGGTCAGCAACACCATCAAGAGTGGAAAAGTTTGAAGATACAGCTCGCCAATTGCGTCTTCCATGCAATAAGAAGCTATGCCTTGATTGTAAAACACAATGGAATTCTACATACTTGATGCTATCAATAGCTATAACTTATAAAGATGTGTTCCGCGTTTGAAGCAACATGAAAAGCTCTACACCACACAGTGCCATCGGAGGAAGAATGGAATTTAGCAAGAGAAATATGTGAAAGGCTGAAATTGTTTTATAATATAACAAAGTTGTTCTCAGTATCTAAATTATCCCACTGCGAATACTTTTTTCATCAAAGTGTGTGAGATTAAAGAAGCATTGTATGATTGGTTGATTTTCTCAAATGAAGTTGTAAGCACAATGACATCAAGTATGTTAGAAAAATTTGACAAGTATTAGAGTGGATGTCATATTGTAATGGCAATAGCAGTTGTATTGGACCCAAGATACAAGATGAAGATTTTAGAATTTTATTTTCCGATAATGTATGGGTGTGAAGCGTCAAGTGAGATTGGAAAAATTCATCAACTATATTATGATTTGCTTTCTGAGTACCAATCAAAGTCTAAGATGGGTCAACAAACTTCATCTCATGGTGCTTCATCAGTTTCAAATCTCTTGGAGTTGACCTATGACGAACAAGATCCTCTTTCGAAGTTTGACTTATTTGTTCATAGTACCAGTGAAGAAGGTCATGCGAAGTCGGAGTTAGACTACTACTTAGAAGAAACTGTTTTGCCAAGGATTTCAGATTTTGATGTTTTGAGTTGGTGGAAAACAAATGGTATTAAGTATCTGACTTTACAGATGATTGTTTGAGATATCTATGCCATTCTAGTATTTACAGTTGCATTTGAGTCAGTCTTCAGTACGGGTGGTAGGATGGTATCAAAACATCGTAGTAGACTCCATCCAAATACTTTGGAGGCCTTAATGCATGCTCAAAGTTGGTTGGGAAATGAAATGGAAGATAGTTAATCTAAAATATTTTCAATCTTATGAAACAACTATGTTGAATTTTTTAATAAAGTTGTTTCTTGTTATTCTTACTTTTATTGGGTGATTCTTTGCTTGTTAACCTAGGGGGCAAACTCACAATCATGGATGAAGATGATGAATCACTCTTGTTGTAGGTTCTTTTATTGAAATGAAGTTGGTATTGGAGATATATTTTGGGACCCAAGATACACCTTTTTTTTAATGCTCTTTTTTAATCTTAATGTGGTTATATGTATGAATATGTTGGGAAGACTTTATGTTTAATGTTTTTTTTTTAATGTTGCCATATCCATGGAGATTTTCTATTTTTATATGTTGTAGTTGTGATATTTATTTATTTTTCATTTTTATCTTAATGTTATAATTTATATTGTTATATCCATGGTATTAAGCATCAAAGTTGTATTTTTTTGGCAAAGAAGGCATTAGTGCTGACCTAATTGCAGTAAATGAAGACGTTGGGGCTGCTTGTTGGGGCTACAGATTAATATAACTTGGAAGTGATGCCAAGGAACCCCGTCATGCCAAGGAAGAAAGGAGCCGATCAACCTGGCACATGAAGCAATGTAGAATCCAAATCATGAATCATCAAGAGGTCCAACTTCTAAGAGAAAAAAGGTTGTTGTCCTTCTTGGAAAAGAGGAAAAAGTGGACAAGAAATTTGTTTATATTTCTCCAATGTCTCTCAGAATTGTTGTTGCTGATGCTAGATTATTAAAGAACAAAGGTATATTGCCTAAATAACTTGGATGATTTGGGTTGATAAATCTATCTTTTCTTTTAGGGTCAATCACATTTAATTTGTTCCCAAGAAATGGAAAGCAAAAGAGAGAGGGCCCTTGTGTAGGAACCAAGGGCTTTCGGGCACCTGAGGTAAGAACTTGTAATCATTTTTGCTTTAGTGACTGCATTATTGTTATTATTTTCTATGTCATGTTCATTCGAATCCTAACCCACACTATTGATCAA
Organism: Vitis amurensis; assembly: GCA_037355405.1. NCBI lineage: Eukaryota > Viridiplantae > Streptophyta > Magnoliopsida > Vitales > Vitaceae > Vitis > Vitis amurensis. The sequence goes on from CM074684.1 coordinate 7,679,371, forward strand.
AAGGGGATAATGATTGGTGCTATCACGAGTGGGCAATTGCTTGATTTTATTGGTCGAAAATGGGTAAGATGGAGGATATTCTGTCGAGATTGTTCATATTTGAGCATTTTTCCTACACAAACCTTCTCTCACAACTTGCTTTCTTTGTGGGTGGAATCAGGCCATGGGGATGTCATCCATGATCTCGTATAGCGTGATAGCTCACAATCTACTTATCTTTTGTAGGATATCTCCAATTTTCAATTATAATTTTGATATATTTGTATATGCTTTTCTTCATGTTTTACCCTCTGGATGTTTCAATGTAGGGATCTTTTTCCTTTTATTTTGGGAGATTTCTTCGTCTTATATGGAATTGGTGTTCTTTCTTATGTGGTATGCTTTTATGAGAAGCTTCTCTTCTTGGATATGAAGTTCCGATAATTATGCAACTTAAGAAGCATTAAACATCTTTCTCTTCCTCTAGATGAACAGGTACCAGTCTTCATTGCTGAAATAACACCTAAGAATCTTTAAGGAGCACTAGCAACAACAAATTAGGTAGAAGTTTTTATTTTATTTTATTTTATTGTTTGCATTGTTTTCAAAAGCAATTTTGTTGAAGAATAATTATGATGGAATGATTTCAATATGATTTAATGTAAAAATGTGCTTTAATATGTTGGATTGGGTTTAAAGCCTCATGCATTAACTTTATTGAGAAGCTTGTGTGCTCTTAGTGCTTTGGATGGTAATAGGCTCACTTAATTTTTATGTGATTTCCTTATCTGCTATTGATGTCTATGGACTTCAATTTCGAGTTCTATGGGGTTTTAAGAGTGATGAATACGATATTTTGATCCAAACAATTATTGTATTCATAATTGGCTTGTATTATTTGAAAAAAAAAAAATTTACTTTTGTGCATCTTTCGTCCTTTCACCGCTTTTGTTTTTGTTAAAGATTGAGTTTTTGTGTTTTTCTTCAACCCCTGGATTGACATCTATACTATTATTGCTATCTCGTTTTTGGTCAATGTATTATCTTTCTGGATGGTGCAGTTGCATTTTGAATCCATCGATGTCTGTTTTGGGGCACTGGCCTGGTTTCATTGGTCGTTAGTAGTTTTCAAGCCTTTCTTATTAACTGCTTTAGTTTTTGCTGGGACTTTGTCATTCATCGTTATTATTATTACTATTATTATTATTGGTGTTGCCATATGTATAAGTTAAGTCTTTGATTTGCCTTTTATCATACACATAATGTCTTTTTAGTGTCCAAAGGTAATCAATAGTGGGTTTCTCTTTTTTGATGAGAATTGCGAGATATTTATATAATGGAAATTGATTCATTCTCTAAACCCTCGTAGTTTTTCTACTCATATTCTGATTAGGTTGCAATTGAAGACCCGGAGCATATCTTAAATGAGGTGAAGACCCACATCCTTTCTTCTCCTCCCCGATCCATCTCCTATGAGGACAATGGTCAGGGGCAATGTTGCCAATACTATTTGAGGACTCTCTGCAGGCTTTGGGGTCAACCTGTGGAATACTCGAGCGTGTGGGGATGATGAGCAAGACGGCTTGTTTGTAAGTAACATGGGCTCTAGTGGAGTGAACTTTTCAGCATTGAGGATAAAGAATGGGCCAACAACTCAAGTGAGCTTCATATTTCTTCTATATAAATGGACTAGCTCTTTGACATTTTCTCATTGGAATTCTGGATAATAAGTGCTGGAAATTTATTGACACCGGTACATCACAAAGTGTTTGCTTGGTTGATGCATTGGGCAATCGTACTATGCGGCCCTGTCTCTCAAGTGTTGTTAAGATTCAGGTGCATGCTGCTTTTCTGGTTTTATTTCTTTTCACTTAAAATAGTTTAATCTCTAGATGGAAATAGGATATCATGGATCAAGTGTGACCATGGAATTTCTTTTTACTGTTATCTTATTATTCATTTTCTTCTTGACATGGTAGGTTAACTTACTATTAACTAGTTGGATTAAATTTGTATCTCAACAAATGATATTAGCTACTTTGTAAGTATCTAAACTATAGGCATAAAGGTGCATCTATACGTTTAATTTATAGCTCAGCTTCAAATACATAGATGCGATGTAATTGCTCTGTTTGGTTATTGGTAGTGCATAGCTTCTGAAAAACATATCATTCAGTGGTTCTGTTAGAACTTAATTGCTGATCCATCTGTTGTTACAGTGGTTGGTAATGAGATATGGGATATATAATTTGGAAGTTATTCATGCTGTAATTCAGATGGCCAAAGAGGAGGGTGTATTTGTATCCTTGGATTTGGCCAGTTTTGAGGTATGAGTTTCTTTGCATGTGATTGAAAGAAGGTATTCTATTTGGTTTTCTACATTGTGATAAACATGTAATGAAATTATCACCAAAATGTTAATGAAAAAAAAAGAAAAAAGAAATGGAGCTTCATAATCTTTATAATTAGTTCCCCTACACTCCCTAAAATGATCATACCTTGTAGACAGAATTTTATGTCATTTTCAATTAAAAGACTCACCAGTCCTCCAGTGGCATAATACCATGTTTGAAAAGCAAAAAAAAAAAAATGAGGGGTTATTGTACTTTGACCGCAATATCCTACTCATGCATTGGAACAGACTTGTTCTCAATTATCAAGTCGAATTGTCTCTTTTAACCATTGTTTTTTTATTATTATTACCATGGCCGATGGTTTGGAACTTTAGAGGACCTCTTCTAGAGTTACCGCAATCGGGGATATAGATCTTTGCTTTGCCAATGAGGATGAAACAAGAGAGTCATTAAGGTGATTTCCAATTGATTTTTCCAAACCTATCATGTTAAAACAATCGATGATGAAAGAGAATTAATCTTCCTCATCCAAATTTAAAATTTTTGGTGCAATATGTGGTAAATGGTGCTAATTTCTCTTATGATGGTTGTAGAGATGACGAAAATGCTAGTCTTGAGGCTCGCTCTTGAATTTCTTGCTAAGCACCGCGCCAATGGGCAGTGGTGGCACTAGGTTATAATAGATGCCTTGCAAAATGCGAAAGAGAGGTTAGTGCAATGTAGCTACACCGCACTTTTGTTGATGTCACCAATAAAATGCATTTTACTTGTATTCGAGATGTGCCCTGTGGAGAATTAGCTGCATTCTCGGTTGTTAGTTTGAGTAACGTATAAAATGTTCCATTTTTCTTTTAGATGGTCCAAGTTCCAAGCCATAGGGGAGGCAAAGACAACTTATGCCATTGGAGCAGAGGACCTGCTTTGCGGTGGGTTTTTGTATGGGTTAGTGAAGGGACTATCACCGGAAGAATGTTGGCTGAGTGGGCACATGTAGTGGTTGTGTTTTTTTCCATAGAAAAACAGATTCAAAAGATTGTATATTTATTGAAAATAAATTTATGTTTTGCCACATTGATTGAATCTTGAATAGTATGTGAAGAAAATGCTAATTGTTGAAGCTTTTAAGAGTTGCAATCTATATCATTGTGATGTTGAATAAGACAGGAAAATAACCATGGAACCTATGTCACAGTAATTTTTCAACCGGAAAAAAAACCCAATACCCGAACCTCGAACCCGAACTCGAGTCCCGCCCGCTCGCCCCGCCCCGACCCGAAAACACATTTGGTACGGGAATGGGATTATCAAGTCTATTGTAAACGGGAACGAGACACATTAACTCGTCCCGCCTCAGGTTTGGGACGGGGATGGGAAAGAGATTCAGATAATTGGGACGGGAATGGGATAGGGGTGGCCCGCCCAAACCCGTCCCGCTGCAATCCTAACCCTAATAAAGGATGAAAAGTGGTAGAATTAAAAAATATTTGAAAACTTGAGTGAAATTAAAATTATTTGAAAGAAAACTAGAGTTTTGAAATTTATTTGAAAATTGAAGTCTCAAAAATTATTTGAAAATTAGAGTTTTGAAAATTAAATTTAAGAATTGGAATTTTGGAAATTAAATTTGAAAAAAATTGGAATTTTGAAAATTATTTGACAATTGGAGTTTTGAAAGTTAAATTTAAAAATTGGAGTTTTGGAAATTAAATTTGAAAGAAATTGGAGTTTCGAAAATTATTTGAAAATTGGAGTTTTGAAAATTAAATTTAAGAATTGGAATTTTGGAAATTAAATTTGAAAGAAATTGGAATTTTGAAAATTAAATTTAAGAATTGGAATTTTGAAAATTAAATTTGAAAGAAACTGAATTTTGAAAATTATTTGAGAATTGGAGTTTTGAAAATTAAATTTAAGAATTGGAGTTTTTTAAATTAAATTTGAAAGAAATTGGAATTTTGGAAATTATTTGAGAATTGGAGTTTTGAAAATTAGTTTTAAGAATTGGAGTTTTTGAAAATTAATTTTTAAAGAAAATGGAGTTTCAAAATTAGAGTTTTGAAGATTAAATTAAGGAATTAAAGTTTTTGAAAATTAATTTTGAAAGAAATCGGAGTTTTGAAAATTAATTGAAAATTGGAGTTTCAAAAAATTAAATTTAAGAATTGGAGTTTTGAAAATTAATTTTGAAAGAAAATGGAGTTTCGAAATTAGAGTTTTGAAGATTAAATTAAGGAATTGAAGTTTCAAAATTATTTGAAAATCGGAATTTTGGACAATTATTTGAAAATAGAAGTTTTAGAAATTAAATTTAGAAATTGAAAATTTGGGAAATTAAACTTTGATATTAAAATGTGAAGAATTAAAAAAATGATGAAATGTGGTCTTCAAGTGGTGCACGGGAGGGTGGCCATGCATGGCCATGCGTAAGTGGGCTTGGGGTGCAAAGTGGCTACCTTGTTGGTGGTGAGTTGACTCGGCATCGTTCATATTAAAAAAATATTCCAAGGTTCCCTAAAACTCCTACCAATATAAACCATTTTTGGTTGCTCTTTCTTGAAGTATCACTTGTAGTTGGTTGAGTACCATGGGAAAGACATTGCTTTGTTGCATCAACACATTCTATCATCAACAATGCATTTCGAGCAAGACCGGTTTTTTCTCCAAGTGGCGGATCGTGAGTTGATAATGGTAAGCTCAAGCATTCCCACTCACTCAAAGAGTTGTCCATGGTGATCGAAAGGTTAGAAATTATCAGCATTAAAATCCGAAAATTCAAGTGCATTTGATCCATTTCTTGGAACTTCTTTTTCCATGGAAGAGACTCCACTTAGAAATGATATTCTGAGGTCCATTAGAGCTATTATCGTGACTTTTTGTGAAAATGGAATCGCAATGCAGTCCCTAGGGCAATGATATCCTTGGCCACGTTACCAAACTTTGAAGCATCCTCTCGAATCTACATGGCCGGCTTGGAGCTTTTCTATTTCCAGCTTCAAAACCCTTTTCATAAGCTTATGAACCTTGCACTTAAGATCCTGAAATGAATCCTCAGGAGTTTCCATCAATTGCAATAGCTTCTCATTTTCCGGAGCTTGTAGGAAATCACCATTCTTTCACACTTTACAGCTTCTTATTTTAGCTATTCCAAGACACAACACTATGCTTGGGCAAGCATAAGAAGGCTCTCTTTGCAAGCACCATCTCACTACATTTTTCATAAAGTTCAACAAGAAATGCACCCACCGAATAAATTAGAAAAAACCTCCAACCTTGATAGCTTTCATGTACACTCATTCTTCTCTAGCATCCCGCATGTCACTCACCTTCCCACAAGATATACAAGTAAAGCTCCCATCTAAACACACAAGTCACCCATCCTTAAGAGGAAAGACTTCTGATTTGAAGAAACAAATGCACCAACCCTTTGCATTCAATGAAATTTCCGACCTTTTGACAAGAGCCACTTTGATCATTCATAGGAAATTAATATCCTCCGCATCGATTTAATGCCCCCATATCTCACTCACCACCTAGATTCACAAACATTTGCAGCTTGGGGTTGCCTTTTTCCCATCAAATGTTCTTCACATCAAGTCATTCCCCACCAATGCATCAACACATATTTTAATTCCTAGGGCTCGGGGTGTACATTCGGGGAAAAAATAGAGAAACAAAAAGAATAGGAGTGGAAATAGAGCATGAAACATTTAACAAATATGCTAAACCCATTTCACATTATTTTATCCATGGGTTTAACAATCGAGTGGTTTGCATTATGGGAAATATTTTCCAGAGTAAAGCATAAAATATAGTAAACTCTTCAAATATTAAACCAATAATCACCAAATCATAACAACACAACAAGCAAAGTTGAAATCACGAGGAATGAGACAGACAAATATGAAATATGAAAATATATGGGAAACCTATAATGGCCATATCTCGAAAGTCTCCTTCCCAATAAGGTATTTTGGAGTTGCAGACTCATCGCTCTTTCTTCTTATTTTCACGCACTATACCTCTAGCTCTGCTTTCAGCTATCTTCACACCTCATTTAGATTAAGCTCAACTCACCATCTCCCAATCTCTCCAAACGAAGTTCCCATGGATCGTCCCTCTCTCGGTTCCGTCCAACTCTCTTCCTTTCTCCGCGAGAGTTTTGGGCCAAAATGGGCTTTTTTCATAAATTTAATACTAAAAGTGGGCTTCTTCCCAAACTAATGTTAAAAATAGCCTCCATCAATCCACATAAGCATAAAACCCAGCTTTTTTATACTATTTTTGTTTACTTTCCTAGCTTCCCATTCCATGCTATGTTCTTTATGTAATTTTTTTCTTCAAAACCCTAGCCCCACCAAAGGGGCCACACGTGAGATAGACATTGTTAGAGTTACAAAGTATCAAGGTTGAGGTTGGTCCCAATCTTCTTTTTGGCTTGTTTTATGTAAAGTTTTTTGCACTTTTTTCTCCCCATCTCGAATCTTGTTTTTTAGAAAAAAAAAAAAATCATGTTGCTTTTGGTTTTCTCTTTTGTTTACGTCTTTCACGGCTATTTTAGCATAAATGGTTTGTTATCATCTAAATATTGAAGCCCTTTAAGATGCAAGACGTTTGTTGAAGTTTATGGGGAAAATGAAAATTTATGGGAAAAATGAAATTTTCTAGGAAAAAAATGACAATCCGTGTTTCTAATATTTGACATTTATTCTATTATATTTTTGTCTTTTTTCTATTAGGACTTTGGGAGAATGAATTTTATATCATTCCTTAAAGTTGCTTTCCAACGCATCCTAACTCAAGACATACATGTGAGCTTGGTGTCTCACACAAGGCCTACAGATTGTATATTATGATGATTAATGTCTTGAGGGCTGATTTCAACTTCACTTTGTTAGCTTAAGCATCACATAGGGTAACCCGCATGGAAAAACAGGGCTCGATTTTGTAGCATCCGGGTTCTAGATCCGGATCCGCAACGCACTTAAATGGTCCAACCTTGATTTCTCCAGATGAATTAGTTCACTTTTTTTTTTTTTCTTTTTTGGTTGGTAATAAAATGTTTTTAGGTCTCAATTGGTTTTTAGCTTGAAGGTGCTCATTACAAAGGCCCGATAGCTTGAAGCTCAGCTTGAGTCATCAAGTAGCAAAATAAAGGGTTTGTTTGAGGGTTTTAGGTATTTCAAGTCAATTATTAATAAATTAACACTACTTATGATATAATTTATGTCATCTACATCAAAGACTTATTATTACTTATTAAAAAATAAAAATAACTATAATTGTAATATCTTTTACTATCCTAAACTCGCTTTTGGATTTTTCAGGGGCTTAATGTTAAGTTTTTAACTTTTTGTGAATTTGATAATATCATTACTAAATTTATAAAATATTTATATATTTGGATATTTAAATGAATAAATGAATATAATAATTAAAATTTTAAGGTGTAGTAGAGTCATTTTTATAAATATATCATATTTAAATACTTCACTTTTAAATAAACTTTATAAAATATACTGTTATTTATTTTTATGTTCATATTTTCAATTGCTAATTTACTTAATATCTTGTTTTAAAAAAATAATATTATTTAATTTTATGATAAGTCAACACAATGCATGAATAATATTTAATAATTAAAATATTAATCATATTTATTTTGACACATTAAAATCTATATATAAACCCGATGTGATTTGATTGGTTGTGTTTTTCAATATGTATCGAATCAGGTTCGGCAGCCTAGACTAAGATCGCAACGAAAATTTGGAGACATGATGGGCCCTAGACACAGAGAGTAAGAAAAAAAAATGTCATTCATCACTTGCTCATTAGATCTCTTCATGTATGGGTTTGGGAGAAATTAACCAAAGAAATGTTTCCCAACATTATCCCTTTTATAAGATAAAATGACAGATCCTTCGTAGAAGGATACGTCCATATCACCCTAGGTTTGCTTTACCACCAACTAAAATAAATGCCTGAATGTTGGAGGAAATAGGCAAAAAAAAAAATAATAATGGGTAAATATTAGTGCTAGTAAATTTCATCAAAAAAAAATATTCTTTTCTTCCTCCCTATTTTTAAGCAAACAACTTTCTAATGAGTAAGGCAGACTAGAACCAAAGATGAATGATATTCCTATTAACTATTTAGATATATACCATGTACCATTCCCTGAACCCCACATACGTAAAAATCATAGTTTTCAATATTGGGAATTTTTTCCTTCTGTTTCTCAAAGAAGGAAGAAACTTTTTAAGTTTATTCCATGTTATATGTATCGATGCCACTCTATAAAAACTATTGTCCAACCTACTTGTAACTTGTAACTTATAATGTTACATCCTTCTCAATGTATGATGCATCCTATCCTATATTCACAAAATACTAGATGTTAGATCTTGTTTTGGTTCTCAATTAATCGATGTTGTTAGGGTACTCAAGCCCCATGAAAAGAACTTGAATCTTATCTAAACATTAATGTCTATATCATTGAAATTTAAACACACGTTTAAGGGGTGTTTATACAGAATTTTAAATCACGGTTCCCAACTTACATTTTGTCAAAAAAATTAACATATTTAACATATGTTTATTTTAAAATTTAATTTTAATATAAAAATATTAATTTCATTTTATCAATAAAATATTAGAAGTTAATCTCATCCCAATTATCAAATTAGAAAAATAAACTAAACGTGTTTGTAATCCAAACACATGTAAAACATTTTATTGGACCAAAAAATAAAATAAAATAAAATATATCAAATTACGCAATAATAGACATAGTAGTAAGCTCAACAGTTTCTCAACATCCAAACAAGAGAATTACCATTAGATAGTTTTCTAAAAATATTTTATAAATTTTTGTATTATATATAAGTATGTTGTAATTTTATGAATAATAAGTTGAGCAAATTGTATTTCATATTTCAATTCTCAAACATAAATTTGTTCTTAAAAAAAAATTTTAAGAACTATAGAATAGAGTTAGTTGACTAGTCTTTTTAGATGTGATATATGTTATTCGAACTCGGGGAACTTCCTTAGTAGCCTTTTATTATTATTTCTTTTCATGTGTTTGTACAAATCATCAATGGAGAAACCATTAGGTAGAAGCTAGTATTTAGGGAATGGTGAAATAATTCTTATCCATTTCGAATATGCTACCACCCCAGACAAGGGTCTTAATGCCTATATTGATGTTTAGTATTATGACCAATGCTACAATTTATTGCCATTATTTAGGCCATCTAAGACATACTCATATTTTTTATTTAAAAATCAATAAAAGAAATTGAACATAAACCCTATGCTATTTTATTTTATTTTTTGACTATAAAATGACATGTTAATTTGCGATTATGAGTTCTTCATCTCTATGAATTCTTCATTTTGAAATATTTATTGATATTATCATATTAATTCATAATATCATCCTACTCTTTACTTATACGCTTATTTGCTTATAAATTGCTTTCATTTGAGTTGAACTTGGTATTTAGACATGAAGCTTTGTTACATTCCAATATTCATTTGGTTTATTCTTGTCTTTTATGAATCATTGACTAAAGTATTATATTTTACTTGAATAAATATTATTATTTTATATAATAACCATTTTTTATTATCTATATGGAAGGCAATTATGACTGATTCCATGGTAGAAGTGCTATGTATTGAAATGGAACAATTTTGAGGACAGAAATGGATTTGAGATATATTGGAAATAATGTAGAGATTGAGCCTATAGATGTGCCCATTCATACGATATATATGATATCATTGGTGTTGACAGACACTATTAGTTGGTCTTGAAAATGTCGACATCTAATTGAAATAAACAAATTTCAACTATTAGTGGTTAGGAATGATGGGACAGGTGCATGTATGCTAGCGGTGCCATCAAAGTATGGAATGTCTTTAGTTCAATTATTCATCGAGCAAGCTCCCAATCACTATCATTTGAGTAATGAAATGAGCCATTTGACATGGTTGTCGGTAGGTGATATTGATGTTGATGGCGAAAAAGAAATAGATGAGGAAGATGACAGAGATGATGCAACCAATACGAGATGAGATTCATTTACCTAATGATGATGAAAATTGTTATGAAAAAGAAAATATTGATTTGGTGATGGTCCAACAAGTTGTGGAATGTGAAAGCACAAGATATGTGAACCTTGAAGTTGGTGATAGGTCTAATAATCTTAAGGTTCAATTTGAGGTTGAAAATACATCACCAGTTGCCTCCCACATGGTACCCAAGTTAATATCTCTAATGACAATCTAGAGGCAACATTTGCACTGTTTCATACCATATGCCACTTACACAACAATTTTTAAATATGGACGAGGCAATTAATTGTGTTGTAAGTGATTGGACTCTATGGAAAAACCCAACTTTAGGAAATGTTGATGGAGAGTTATCAATTGGCCAAATATTTTCCTTAAAATCAGATTTGCAACATGTCATGAATATGTTTTCCATAAAGTCGCACCAAGAGTTTACCTTGTTTATAAATCAAATGCAAGTGTGTTAGTTTTAAATGTAAAAAAGCACAAGAGTGCCAATGAGCGACTAAGGACAATGACGATGAAAGATACAAGTATGTTTAGAATCACAAAGTACAAAGGTCCTCATACATGTGTCAATCCATGTATAAATCAAGATCATTCTTAGTTGGATTCTAGCTTTGTATCCGAGTATATTGAAACATTGGTGAATGCGAAATGACCATTATAGGTGCTTTGCAATTCAAGCTGCTATTGCCAAATAATTTGGTTACCAAATTTCTTATCAAAAAGCAATGAAAACAAAAAGGAAAGCAATGACTCGATTATTTGGTGATTGGTACAAGTCTTATGCAAAGTTGCCTTCGCTTCTTCCTTGCTTTGGAGCAATCAAATTCTGATGTATTATGTATTCCAAAATGTTTCCTGAAACAACCTAAATGAAGAAATTTTCCAACGTGTTTTTTTTTGGGCATTCGACTCCATCTATTAAAGGGTTTACTCATTGTCAGCCAGTTCTTAGTATTGATGGGACACATTTGTATGGAAAATATAAAGGGACTTTGCTGATTGCTATGGGATGTGATGGTAATAACCAATTGTTCCCACTTGCATTTGCCATTGCTGAAGGAGAGAATACGAGATAGTTGGAGTTGGTTTTGGCATGTATCGAGTTGGAGTAATACAAAGGAAAGGCTTGTGTCTAATCTCTGATTGTCATTCCGACATTATAGTCATTGTAGAATGAAACATATCTGGATGGACTAAACCAGATGCTTATTATAGATTTTGTATGTGTTATTTAGCTTGAGTAACTTCAACACAAAGTTTAAAGATAAGAATTTAAAAGGATCTCATGTGTAGGTTGCTATGGAGAGTAAAGTTAAAAATTTATTTCTCACATGGATACAATTGGCTGGATAAATGCCGAGGCTAGAAATTGGTTGGAGCATATTCCTCTTAAAAAATGGGCACTCTCACATGATGGTGAGCTTGAGATATGAGATTATGACAACTAACATGTGCTGAAGTTTTTAATGGTGTCCTTAAGGGTGCTCGTAACTTACCAATAACAACTTTAGTCCAGCTTAACTTTACTTCATAGTCGTGAAAGAGAGCATGGTGCTAGTCGACTCGCCTAGTGAAGAATTCACTCCATATATTGAATCCAAGTTTAAGGCTAAAGTTGTTAAGATAGGTTCACATAAGGTTGTTTTGTATGATCATGTAGCGGGATGTTTTCATGTTAAAACTAGACACTATGTTGGAAGTAGTAATAGAAAACCTCGCACATATCATGTTACCCTTTAAACGGGTCTTACACATGTAACAAAAAACACTTTTGTTAGGATTCCCATGTTCGCATATTCTGCTACTGTCATTGTTGAGCATTTGATTTTCGACAGATTTGTACAAAGTTATTACACCACACATGCTTACCTATCAAGATGGGCTCCTTGTTTTATCTCATATTTGATGAGTTGGAGTGGTCTCAATATAATGGACCGATAATTGTACCTTCAGACTCATCAACGATTAACTTCAAGGTCGACCAAAATCAAGTCGCTTTGCACTAATGAGATGGATGCAAGGAAACTAGAACTCTACAAGCATCGTGGACTTTGCAAGCAATCGGGTCACAATCGACGTTCTTGTCCTAATAGAGAAACCAATGATAGGAAGAGTTGATTAATACTTCATGAACATTTTATTTTACCTGTTTTATTTTTTTTTTATTTTACTAGTATTGACCTTAATTGTTTTAAGATATATGTAGAAACTATCTTATTGAACATCTTATTGACATTTGTTTGTTTGAAATTGTTATTTTTGTCAATTCATTCTTATTTTGCTTATATCAAAGTTACATTGAAAAAATATTAATCTCTATTGTTTAGGGAAGATGTTGCTCAAATTTTAATCATGAAATTCATATTTGTTAGAAAATATTGTGAATTCATTCATATTTTGCTTATATTAGGTTACACGGAAAAAAAATTGAATCTCTATTGTTTAGGGAGATGCTACTCAAATTTTTAAAATTTAATCATGAATTTCATTTGTTATAAATTGTTGTTTTTGTTAATTCATTCATATTTTGCTTATATCATATTACATTGAAAAATTTGGAATTTTACTATTTAGGTGGGAAATGCTACTCAAATTTTTACAATTTTAATCATGAAATTCATGTTGATAGATATTGTTGTTTTTGTCATTTCATATACATAGTTTGCTTATATCATTGTGGATCCCGCATTTTATTCATGCTTCCAATCGATGTGACTGAGTTTAGTTATTTGAAAAATGATTTATTGTTTAGAAAAATGACTTGAGTCACCACTTATTTTTGTTTTATTTTTAAAGGAAAACATAATAAGAAAAGAAAACCCTAAGTATGACTCCTTACTTTGGAAAAGGTGGTCTGTGAAAAATCCGATTAGGGCTCGAGGATCAAGTTACTCATTGGGAAGGTACTTCAGTAAAGATCGTAACACCCATCTAAGTCCCTAAAAAGGGGTCTCTACTAATGAGATGAAGCAATCATGACAACTAATAAGTGAGATATCAATAGGTATCAACATGATCATACACCTCAAATCCAAAGCATATGGTGGAGGATGGTCAAAGTGAGAGAGGATGCGTACTTTGGCAAAGGGAACGACACAATGCACTATCGAAAATGGAGTTAGTAAACAAGAATGAGCATAAAAATATGTCACATGCGTCACTAAAACAGAGTGAGAAATCACCGTCATATCACAATTCACTCAAATTTATTTTTAAAGAAAACATCCACTAATGTTGGGTCCCCACCATAGCTCCAATTTATTTTTAGAATGAATTAATTTTTGTAAATTTCATCACTTGAATTACAAAATTGAATTTATGCTTATTTAAAACATTTTAAAATCATGAAAATTGCATGCCAAGAAAATGACAAAGCAAATATTTTATTGGGAAAATGGATTTTTGGAACCTAAGAAAAATGCTAAGGATGAAAATGGAAGAGTTGAAATTATTTTTAAAAAGAAACTAAAATTTCAAAAACTATTCGAAGAAAGGGATTTAAAAAAAATTATTTTCAAAATTAAAAATAGCGAAATAAAAAAATAGCACATGGGTCAAAGGTGGCCATGCAACTGAAGCATGCTGAGGAGAGATGCATACATCATGCCCAATGAATCACCGATTTAGTCACTTCCTAGAATAAGCTCGATCAAATACACCATGGCCAATGATTCTGCTCTCTGTTGTGAGTGCCCGTCACGTCCCGTATCCAAATATCTCTCCATCTTTACTGGAATTCCCATGGTCAAAGTGAACAAGTGATGGGAACACCATTGTCCATTGCCACCAGCTACTCGCTGGTGATGATATAATCAAATCGTGGGGCCCATTTCCTTGATCTTTAGATGCTTTTGTGGTTGAACAATTACAACCATGAATGAAACTCCACTAACATGCTGTGAGGATTCAAAGAATCTACTGACTCAATCACACTTTCATTAATTTTTCTTTGAGTATGAGTGCCATTTCTTCCTCAAAAAATCAATATGTGCCATCATTAAAACCACACACACACCAACAATGAAGGGGCATAATGGACCCAAGTCACCACTATTCATATTGAGCTCACCCTCTCACTAACTTTTCACATTCTTGTCCGACTCAATCTTACCTATAAAGAAAGTCAGACCATTCTTTTCATAAAAGTGACAC
>CM074684.1:7694443-7934443 GCA_037355405.1 Vitis amurensis
ACAATGAATCGGATTGCCATACTGCCCTCCAGAATCTTGAGTCCACATTCGATACAGTCAACAACCAAACATCAGGGGCAGAGAGAAACCACAAACAGAGTACCCATAATGGACACTGAATAAATCCCATAAACTTCATTTCACGCATCAGTCAATAGGCTCAGATAGAAGAGTGGATTGAAACTGATTTCAAATGAGTTTTAAAATGAAAACAGAGGTGGGAATACTGATATCTCACAAGGTACCCCAAAACAGGGGATATAAAACCAGTTAGAACTGGACATGAGGCAAAAGCAAGCAAACCCAAATATAAGAAAAACAAACTGAAAAACTCAATCAAGCACATTCAAACACCAAACTAGAAACTCATGGGTATTCGGGAGCAAGATGAAGATGATAATGAACATAGGCCATACCTGAGCCCTCAAGCGAAGATGATATGACTTACTTTCTGCTCAAGCTCTTCTAAGACACCTCGCTTGTTTTCTCTCTTGGCTCCTCTCTCCAGCTTCTCGGAATCCCCCCAAATCTCAACCTCTCTCTGTTTTTCTTTCAAACTCACCCAAAAGATCTCTCCTCTCTCCGGTTCCTCTAAGCTTTCTGAAATCTGCCCTCCTTTCTCAGCTTCCTTCCTCCGGGATCCTCCCTTCTCTCTGAAAACCCCTCAATCTCAAAAATAACAGCAAGCAGAAGACCTCCCTTCTCTGCTAAACTGAAAGCAACCTCAATGGAGATCCCCCCTTCCTCAGTAGCCGAGAAACTCTCTTTCACACTCTCTGTCAAAAACTCCTCATCTCTGCAGCCTTCTCTCCAAACTATCTCCCAGAAAAACCACCGGAATCCCCCCTTTCTCTCACTCTCCTCCCCCTCTGAAAATATCTCCTCCCCCCGATGCAGCTGGCCTGCTCTCCTCAACAGAAACACACCTCTTCCATAACGGCCTGCAGATCCTCAGCATATCCTCCCATACGTGTTGCTTTCTCATTCGTCCATCAACTCCACTAAGCTGATTCCATAGCCACCAACCAGGAGGCAACACTTGGCTTTCAAAAAAAAAGCCCTCCAGTTGGCAAATGAGCTGCACAAAAATGAGAGAAAAAACGTGCCCCTAGTGGGGGTCTACAAATATGCCCCTCTTCGATAGAGTTCACGAGTGTAAGGAATATGAACAATGGAGTGAAAAGAAAGTGTGAATAGTAAGTGTAATGAAGTGAACTCTACCGAAGAACCAAGGAGACCCCCATAGGGACACGAGTGAGATACGAACTCACTTGGATTAACAGATGAATAACAAGGCTCTAATCCTAAGAGAAGGAGGTCACAAAATGCCTCTGAAGTCACACCAAGGATCCAGACTCCCTCTAAGGTGCCTCCAAAAATGACTCGAAAAAACCATATCAAATATGAGTAACGGTCGAACCACCCTGGAGTACGGATAAGAATGCGTCTAAAGGAGACTGCCCTATGTGGACAACATGATGAATACACGATAAGCACAGGGTAACGAAGTGAGAAGAACGAGAATAAGCGCAAATCCAATGAAGATGAGACGCGCAATACCGGTGAATAGGAATGCTAGGAGCTGTGACTCTGCATGACAAGACTGACTCTAAACACTGAACTAGGAAGTAAGAAAATAAAGCTCTGCAAGCCAAACCAAAAAGCTAACTCTAAACACTAAAATGAGAAAATAACAGCTCTGGAAGCCAAACCAAAAAAACTAACTCTAAACACTAAACTAGAAAATAAGAAAATAAAACTCTGCAAGCCAACCAAAAAAACTAACTCTAAACACTAAACCAGAAAATAAGAAAATAAAGCTCTGCAAGCCAACCAAAAAAACTAACCCTAAACACTAAACTAGAAAATAAGAAAATAAAGCTCTGCAAGCCAACCAAAAAAGCCAACAAAAAAAAACTAACTCTAAACACTAAACTAGGAAATAAGAAAATAAAGCTCTGCAAGCCAACCAAAAAAAACTAACTCCAAACACTAAACTAGAAAATAAGAAAATAAAGCTCTGCAAGCCAACCAAAAAGCTAACTCTAAACGCTAAAATAGAAAATAAGAAAATAAAGCTCTGCAAGCCAACAAAAAAAAATAACTCTAAACACTAAACTAGAAAATAAGAAAATAAAGCTCTGCAAGCCAACCAAAAAGACTAATTCTAAACACTAAACTAGAAAATAAGAAAATAAAGCTCTGGAAGCCAACAAAAAAACTAACTCTAAACACTAAACTAGAAAATAAGAAAATAAAGCTCTGCAAGCCAACCAAAAAGACTAACTCTAAACGCTAAAATAGAAGGCCCATAGGTGAAGACCTACGGTGGTGATACAATAAAAATGCCCATAGATGAAAACCTATGGTGGTGAATCTGAAAGCCCAAAGATGAAAATCCATGGTGGTGATATAACTGAAAAAGCCCATAGATGTCTGATCTATGGTGGTGATAAAAATGAAAGCCCAAGGATGAAAATCCATGGTGGTGATAACTAAAATAAATGCTCATAGATGAAAATCTATGATGGTGAAAACTGAAAGCCCAAGGATAAAAATCCATGGTGGTGATAACTGAAAGCCCAAGGATGAAAATCCATGGTGGTGATATAACTGAAAGCCCAAGGATAAAAATCCATGGTGGTGATAACTGAAAGCCCAAGGATGAAAATCCATGGTGGTGATAACTCGCAAAGATCGACAAATGCATCTGACAATCATGAAATCAGCACGAGACATGGCAAACCCAAAGAGAGGGGAATGCCCCAAGTCAAACGCTAAAGGGGTATGCCCTAGTACGACGACTCGCAAGGATCAAGAAATAGATCAAGTAATGAGAGAAGTCAGCAAAACGTCAATGAACTCAAGGATGGGGGTATGCCCCAGTGTGACAACCCATAAAGATCAAGCAATAGAATGAACAGTGAGAAAATCTGCAGAAGACCCGATGAACTCAAGGATGGGGGTATGCCCCAGTGTAAGATAGTAACCAGCATAAGACATAGAATCTCACCAAACAAGACACTCTGGGATATGCTAAATGATGATGCAATGAAAAGACACATACAGAGCCTCAATGAACAAATGCTAAAACAAGTACAAACATCACTGAAACTATGCTGACAAAGCAGAACCCAAATAATGGATCAAACAAATGCTGACCGAGACCCTAGGTCTGAAATGTAAGCAAATCAAAACATGACATGTCAACTATCAATATGAGTACATCATCACAAGTGCATCAACAATCCAATAGGTCCTGCCATCATGGGAGATGTTGAACCTAATGTCCAAAGGCATGTGAAAACCCAACCAGAAAACCCGAGAATGGTCTGCATCCTCCTCTGATCACAAGAGAAAAGGATAAGGTCATGTAAGACGATGAAATATGTGGGCTCAAAAGATGTAAGGCTCCGATAAGATGGGTGCAGGTATAACGGTGTCCAATGTAGGATGGATGGGCGTGTAACAAAGATGAGTGAATATCCAAATCAAACTAGGTATGCTGAGAAGATTGAGCCCAGGGTGTCAATGACTCTATGATCCATCGAAAGCATCAATCATAAACACGACGAAATGGAGTCTCAATGTCAAAATGGGCAAGGTGGCTATGCCCCTGTGTGAATGCATCATCTCAGAATGGGTAAGCCCTCAGTGCAGAATGATATCTGGAAAGTAAGTGCTCGGCATAAACTGTCATCTCACATAATCATCATCAATGAGTGGGCTATGCCCCAGTGTAAGCATCTCTGAATCAAACATCAATGAGAGGAGTACAACCAATCATACATCATGTGATCAAAATGAACATCTGCTCATCAAAGCCATCGTGGTAATGTGAAGAGAATATCTGACCTCCCCCAAAGAAAGAGCATGTCCTAATGTGAACTAGTGTCTCTAAGATCAACCGCCAATGAAAGGGTTATGCCCCAGTATAGGGCAAACCCTGAAATGACTAAACTCCGCTGCATACTCTCATAAGTGCCCGTGTCCTGATCCAATCATCTCAAAAATATGTCAACAATGATGAGAAGGCTATGCTCATATGATCATATCAAAGAAATCACCCAATCATATCCCATACTCCAATGTGAAATGAATCTAATCGCCTCCAAGGAACAACTATGCCTAAAAACCATCATGGACCGAAAGGGGTATGCCCCTGTGTAAAGTACACCAGATGAAATGCGCCAATCATGTCTCATGCTCCAATGTGAAAAAGGACATCTGATATCCTCCAAGGAATGGACATGGCTCAAAAATCCGTCATCGACTGAGAAGAGTATGCCTCGACATAATGATCATCCGATAATAAAACTCTCTAAGACGGCTATGCCCCAGTGTAGGGTCATACCATAACTCCTGGTCCATCACAATCAGAATGCTCTCGAATCAATCCCAAGTATCGCTCACATAAGAGCTATCAAACACAACGTATGATGTCATGGCCTCAGGGTGGTCTTAAGACACGGGACGTAACGTAGGCTAGGGTGATAGGGTGATAGAAATGAAGGGAAACTAGACCCAAATACCCAATGATCAAAACCCATGCCCTCATATATAAAATGCAACATGTATAGAAAATATCGTGAGCCATGGACCCGAGGATGCCTACTGTGAACATGGTAACAATGATGATGCAATGAAGAAAAACCGAACCGATGACGAGATGTATAATGATGATGTGAAGAGAGTATCAAACCCGAAAACGAGGTCACTGTAAGAACGGAATAAGAGGTGAAATAAAAATGATGAATCAGAAGTGAAAACGAGGATGATGATGAAGCATAGATATGAGAATGAGTGATGATCCGCTCAAATCAAATATGAAAGGAGGTCACGTCAATAACGAACATAGTGATGGAATGGACAATGACCCAGAGCTTCTAAGAGAAGGCCACTCATCTCACTCTCAAAACATATAACAAAATGAATACGAAGAATGAAAGGTCTCGGGGAGCTCACATACGAACTCCCATCAATAGACGTATCCAACAAAGCGACCCTCGAACACTAATATACACATACTCAATGATAGAGAATAATACACACATGAGCCTTTTTTTTTTTTTTTTTTTTTTTTTTTTTTTTTTTTTTTTTTACATATATACAAATATACATGCTCTGAACACGAACCAGGAAAAACCCAAAGACGGGATCAAAAATGAATAAACATGCTCTCAAACGCCAATGTAACATAAACTCTCTCTGATGATGTGACCTTCTCAGACTAAGGATCCCTGGATCAACGTCCGTAGGATAGATGGTGGAAAATGACATGACTACCCTCCATGTAATGAACTGAGGAGGATTACCACTCGAGGTGGAAGAAGATGATGTGAAACGAACAGTAGATAGGATAGGATGATGAGATGAATAACATGAACAGTGAGATGAGACGAAATGCAATGACGTAGTGATGGGAACAGATAGTGAGAAAGATGCACCCTTCGGTCCAAGGCTCATGAAACTCCTAAATGATGCATGCATACACTAAAAGGGCCCCTATCCCGGTGTAGAAGGTGAGCAAGGCTATAAGAAATAAATGGCTATGATGCCCATGCGAGGCTCAAAAGGGCTAGTAATGGTCTAGATGTCAATAAAGGTAATAGGGTGTGAGCTAACCGAAATGAAGGCCACCCATCCTGCGACCACGGTCTCAAACATCGTGCTCTCAAACCCTCAAATGATCAATACCAAAGATCGATGTCTATCTGATAACCACATCAACTCTCTAGAATCATGCACCAACCATACTCCAAATGCTCCATAATAATCTCAAAGATGATCCTCTCAAAGCAAAGTGAACGGTGATCTCATCAGGCACGACTGCCCATCACAAGCCAACTCTCATCATACAAGATCAATCTCTATACTCACGGCAAAATAAGCGACAGTCTCATCAAGCAATAGACCAATCCACATATCGTAAACCATCCAAAGATCATAAGATATCCCTCGCCATGCAAGATCAACCCTGGGCTCAAACTCCTCACACTCTACCTGGTCGAATCAGAGAGGGGATGTGAAAGGCTAGAAAAAATCGAGAATGGAAAGATCATATAATGGTCTCAAAGGTGATGCTGTGCAAAGCTCATAATGGATGGATGTAGGTCAAAACAATGTAAGGTGTGGGAAGTGAGCAAGGTACTGCTCTGATCATAAGAAGATGGAACACAATCTCGAACTCCCTATGTCAAATCTCTGATCCTAGGCTAAATAGGCTCAATATCCCCCATGACAGGGGTCAAGCCTCAAGACCAGAATGTGCAAACGAATAAATGCCTCAAGTGAAAAGAACAACACATCATATCACAAAACACGAGCATATGTCCATAAAGGAAAATGCATACACTGGGATAATCCGATGAGTACATCATGCAAAAGAAGGATAACAAAGACAATACTCAAGAATTGAGTTATAGTCTCTAAAAGTCAAAAGCAAAACAAAACTAAACAAACAAAACAAAAACAGTGACTGGTCCTGTCATCACATCTCCGGCCACAGAAGGAACAAAAACTGAGTGCCACCACACCAAGGTAAGCCAATCATGAGTCAATCGCCCAAGTCAATAAGATCAGGGACTGCTGGTGAAGGGGTCTCTGCATGCATGGCCTGAGCTGAGGTAGGAATAGGAAACATAGTGGACTGAGGATGCCCAAATGCCCTAGAATCGACAATGTCCTGTATGGCATGTCGTAAAGCAGTGCAACGATCAGTGTGATGTCCTACTGACTGATGGTACGCACAATACAAATCAAGCCGAAACTGTGGAGGCACAGGATCTGGAAGTGCCCTAGGAGCCAGAGGAGCCAAGAATCCCATGTCCTGGAATGTCTCAAAAACTATGCTCAGGGGTGTGCTCAAATCTGAAAAACGTCTCTGACATCGTCGATGAGGGCGAAGTCGCTCCTGAGGAACTGTAATAACTGGAGGACCCTGAAGCCAGGATGGAGGTCGTGTCGGCGTAGCCAGTGAAATGGATGAGGAATGCAGCTGGACCACTGAATGTGGGCGAGGCCATGGATGTGAGGCACCCAAAGTAGCAGACATCGATGGAGTCAAATGTGGCAATGAAGGCATCGCTACTCCTGGAGCGCCTCTCGATGACGATGGATGCTCTGACAAAATAAGCTCAATCCTCTTAACCCTCCGCGTCAAATCCACCATCATCTCATAAAGAGCAGTAAGAGTAATGGGTGTGATCTCGTCCGACATGGTGAACCTCAGCTGAAGAAGTCTAATCTCAATGTACTCTGAAAATATCATAACCATCATGCCATCAATCTCTGCTCGGGGACCAGTCACGACACTAAAACTGTCCAAGACTCTAAGACAAACACATGCAAAAGACAAAACAAAGCAACACACAACACTACTCAAGATAACAACACATAAAATGCATGATACGAAACAATGATGATAATAAAAAGAAGACAGAACACATACCCAAGAAAACAACGATATCACTAAGTGAAATGAGAGTACATCATGCAAAAAATAAGACAGTAAGGTCTACTCTCGAAACACAGGGTACGAACTCGAACCACTAACTACAAAACAAGACTCAAATAAAAAGTAAAAGAGAACAAAAACTCAAACGACCAACTAACAAGGTAGTCCCAAAATACACCAACAAGATCTGCAATATCAAGGTGTCTGGTGAATATCAGTGCCCTGGGTGTCCCAAACATGATGGTATAAGCCCGAGGGAGAAGGAACTGCATGTGTGGACTATGCTGGGAAGGAATCAACAGTCATATCTGGACCAAGATCAGTATCTGTGGTCGATATAGGAAAGCTAACTGCACCACTGTCAATAAGATCCTGTATGGTGTGACGTAGAGAAGCACAATAATCAGTACGGTGACCTGCCATATGGTGAAATGCACAGAACTCGTGAGCACGAAAACGCGGAGGTAAGGTACTCGGGGGTGGCCTAGGGGCCAATGGTGCTAAAAAACCAGCAGCTCTGAGTCGCTCAAAAGCTCTATCCAAAGGCATCCCCAAATCAGAATAAGTCCTCTGATGTCGCCGATGGGGACGAGACTGCTCATGTCGTGGGATACTAGTCTGTGGATGCTGAAACTGAAATGAAGGTCGCACCGTGACAATATGAGGATGCACAGAAGGGTACTGCTGAACTGAATGAGGATGATGATGCTGTAAAGGTGGGAAAACACTCCTGGGTATCTGCAATGATCTCGCATAGGGATGATAACCAAGCTGTCGATGCTGAAAGTCTGCAGAACATACGTCTCCATAGCTCTCAGATGATCCACCAACTCTCTTCCCCTCAGTATCTGGGGAATGAGTAATAGCTGACCATAATCCTCTAGATATGTCATCATCTACATCAAACAAAGCCTGAACCAATGATCTGAAATCCTGGAATGGGACTCCCTGTCAGATGTCGAGCAAACCTAGGGTGCAAACTCCTCAAAAACATGCTCATCTGATCTCTTTCGGTAGGTCACTCAATCATCTCTACGACCTTCTCCCTCCAACAGGAGATAAAAGAAGAAACAGACTCATCTGATCCCTGTCTAAGCAACTCAAGCTCTCTACGTGTAGCGCTCGTATCACCGCTGAAGGAATACTGTCTCAGAAACTCCTGTGCTAAGTCCTCCCAAGTTCTCCGACGAGATGTCTCTAATGAAGCGTACCATCTCTGTGTCATGCCGCTCAATGACAATGGGAACAAAGTGAGCAACTGTGCCTCGTCTAGACCAAGAGCCCTCATAACTGTGCTATAAAGTCTGAGATGAATACGAGGACATCCAATACCCGTATATCTCTCTATATCAGGCATCCTGAAACCGACTGGCAAAATGGCCACTGGCACGTCGTCAAGGTCATCCCATGAAATCATCTCATCGGGATCTCTCATCTATCCAATCCTCCGCTCGATCCTCTCCATACGAGAACGAGGATCCTCAACAATGGTAACTGGTGTGACCATGGGTGGAATGACAACAGCATGATCATGTGAAACAGTAGGCAACGTCTGTATAGCTGGCATCTGAACAGGTAGAACAGGTGATGTCACTAAATCAGATGGCGTGTCCTCGAGCACTACATGCCTACCCTGCTGAGTATCCATCCTCTAGCTCAAACTGGTCAATGTCTCCTGAATCGAAACCACAGAAGCGATAAGCTAACCAATCGGAACTGACTGTGAATCTGTCTATAGCAGCTCAGAGATATGAATCAACCTCTATCCCACTCAACCCAGGGCACTGAACCAAGACTGGGACTACAAATAACCCCTACAAAAGAACCTAAACACAACGACTCAAACACGACTCATGCACCGACACAAGATGCAACGAACAATGACCAATGCATGATACACTACAACCCAATACATGATAGGGTGCGACACACAATCATATGGTGACAATCAAAATTTGGATAGACGATAGAATCTCTAGAGTCACATGAGTGTCCAGTGTGAGACAACTACAAATATGACTAAAGAATTTCTATCGATGATCCAAAAATGATCGAGGTGTGAAGAAAGTAAATGGGGTGTGAAGAACACTATCACGAGATCGATACTCAATATAGACCAAAATATCCTTGATTCAACCTTCAACTCGAGCTCCATAAAAAAAATGATAAGGTGAATCTCTCGAAAAATGTGTGAATATGAAAATGTGCCTTTCACCTTTCTGTAATGAAAATATGAGCATCGAGTTGAAAATCGAACCAAGGATCAAACAAATGATGAGGTACTGAGCCCGTGATAGGTGTACAGTGTAAAAAGATGATCAATGAACATATCCCAAAATATCGAGTGAGTGACAACAAAGTGAAGAGGTGCGTCGAGCCAAGAAATGGGAACGAAAAGCCCTAGGGAGAAAGCATGATAAATCCATCGAGTAAAAAACATAAACTAAGGTGACAAGACGAAAGGTGATCCAACCGATACTCAGACTCATACCGATCTCCGAGGACTCTCAACTGGAGACTAAAAAGAGGGAAAACCGGATCCGAACTGTAACTAAAGAGGCTCTGAAGGCCCTCAGATGCACCCACGTGTAGGGAAGGAGTCCTAATCGAAGGATCTACGGCTCAACCTACAAGGTCAAGGTGGCTCTAAATGGATATGGATGGACTTTAAAAGATCCCTAGCAGAAGCGATCATACCCTCCAGCGGTACGCAACCCTCTGCACGCCTCCGAAGAGACGGGGCGCTTCCATGCAAGGTGGTCATCACCTCCACACATGCACTACCTCGACATCCCAGGGGGGTCCTATGGTGAACCTCTCAAACTCTCAACACTCAATAGTCAACTAAAGTGCACAGTGAACGATGTGGGTGCATCCGAAAACCCTAAGAAGCTAAAACAAAAAAAATGAAACACACTGGCCACACAAATATCCATGAAACCTAGCTCAGGGCTATACAGGTCTTCAATGATCGGACTCCAATCGACATCAAAGTGTCGCTCTCCTCCAGAATGCTCCCGTGCATCGGTATAGCCCGTCGCTAGACCTCACTCCTAATCTCTGGCTCGGTCAGAGAGCAAACACACAAAAGGTCTCACACTTGCAATAGTGAGAACCGAGATGAAAGGAATGACCGACACCAAGAGAGTTGGAGGTAGGGGGATAGAAGTGAGACCCACATAGATAGGCAACATGCAATCAAGCAGAAGAGGGGTAGTCATGCATCATACAGTCAATCAGAGTACAGGTATACCACTCATGTCCACACAAACCATGATAAACAGATAAAAAAACGATAAATATATACACCATGCTCAAAGACGATCGAGAGGATATACAAGTCAGAGAATCAACATGTCAAACTGAGTGATATACAGTGGTGAGTGTATGCATGTGAAGTGATCAGAATAATCATGGCAAAATCAAGATCAATGCGCTAAGCAATACGAAATGATCAATCAATATAATCAGCATGCCAAGCATCTCAAACAAATATATCAATAAAGCACAAAGAAAATCACTATGTCAGAATCTCCAATCAAGATAATCAACCAATGCAATCAATCATGTCAATGTCCCAAGTGAAAACTCGGGAACCCTCAATGTGCAATCAAGAAGTGAGTATCCACTAATCGACTCATCAAAAGCCACATTTGCTTCATCCTAAGTTCAAGCTTGACCCTCTAATGATCCCCAGTGGAGTCGCCATTTTGTGGACCCCGCATTTCGGCTCATTGCGTTTCCCACTCGATGGCGAGCTCGATTTTTATTTGAAAAATTGATTTTTATTGATTATTTGAAAATGACTTGGAGTCGCCACTTATTTTTGTTTTATTTTTAAAGGGTAAATAAAATAAGAAAGAAAAACCCTAAGTGTGACTCCTTATTTTGGAAAAGGCGGTCTGTGAAAAATCGGATCGGGTTCGGGGGTCAGGTTACTTATCGGGAAGGTACGGTAAAGACCGTAGCACCCCTCTAAGTCCCTAAAGTCGGGTCTCTACTAATAGAATGAAGCTAACATGGCGATGATGAGGAAATCAATAAATACTCAAATCAATCATGCACATATGAGTATCAGAATGATCATAGAGAGTACGTACCTGGGCCACGAGCTGTAATGCGCTATCAAGAGAGGAGATTAGTGCACAATTAAGGGATAGTCACTTGCATATCATAGAGCAGAATAAATCACTCATGCATGGCAATCAAATCAATCAATTAGCCAATCGATCACATATGTTGGGCCCCCACCAAAGCCCGTTTATTTTTGCATAAACCAAATCCGTAAATTCCATCATTAGGAATTACAAAATTTGGTTCTTGCTTATTTTAAAACATTTTAAAAAAAAACAAAAGAGATGTGAAAATGGCTTGCCAAGAAGAAGAGTGGCAGCAAAATTTTATTGGAAAAATGGATTTTTGGGAACCTAAAATAAAAAATGCTAAGGATGAAAAAAATGGAAGAGTTAAAATTATTTGAAAATTTGGAAGTCAGAAAAGTATTTGGAAACAGGGTTAGGAAATTGCTTTTAAAATGAAAAGGAAGGAATTTAGAGGGTGACGAGTGGCCCAATGGTGATCATGCTATAGGTGGCCATGTGGTGAGAAGAGGTGCCTGAATAGTCACTGCACCAGAATATGACATTGTGGGGCCCCGCTCATACTATCAGGTCTGACACCAATTTCTTTGTTGACCTCAGCACTTGCATCAAACTCATCAATATCATCTTCGCCTGAAAACCAGTAGTAAACTGCCATAACAGTCACACAGATAATCCCAAAGCTGCCCTCTCGTTTATTTCTTTTTCCTCATTAACCAAACTGTCAGAGAATTCTGCCCTCAAAGCATCTTCTCTCAACTGTTTAACAAGAAAATTCAAGCCTTCAAACTGATAATCACGAAGTCGTCCTCCCTTTAACCAACCAAACTCCTCATCAAACTTCTTTGAACTTGCTTTACTCTTCATACGCTGCATTTCCACCATTTTCCATTGGATAGCAGCTGAAGCTTTACGAGCCTTGTACTCATCAATAGCATCTTGAGTAAATGCGATATCTACATCCTTCTCCCATGTTGTTTCAGCATATGATAGTCCCTGCCATACACACAGCTTCAGTAGGATTGTAAATCATGGTTTCTACAAAGTCTGAAACCTTCTCAGGATTATCCTGATCTCCGTCTCTGGGAGCAAAAGAATCCAACTAAACCTGTGCAAGGCCTTTCAGATTTCCCATTACTGGTTTGTAAGTCAACTGCATGTATTCCTTAATGGGTATAGGCTTGATCTCAGCGGCAACAAGATGCCCCAGTGTTCTCTGAGACCATGGAATAGCATAGGAAAGATCAGCGTACTCATTGTCTTTGGTAGCTCTAACTAGCTACCCATTAGCCAAAATGATTTTATAAGCCCCAGCAGTATCAGAGAATAGGCCATAACTGTGAGAGCTTCCTTCAATTCCATAGCCATTGATGATGCCACCAATAAGAACATCAAGCTCAACAACCACAACAAAGATAAGATTCATTGGGACACTAACTCTGCTAATCTGCCCCGTGTTGACTAGGGGTTCACATCTGGCAATCATCCTCTCTTTGTCATTAAGTTTTTGGCAGAGGGACCCTTCTGAATTGGGTACAGCTGTAACTGAAACAAGAGCAATGGCTTCAGTTGGAAACTATGCACTGAAACAGCCTTCAACCGTCTACGGGAGTTCGAACATCAACATTGAAGCTGCCTGTACCACGTGGAAGTCTTGTTCTTTTACACCCATGCTTCATCCTGCTACCTCATTACATGTAAGCCTCCTTAACAGCTTGACTAGCCGCTGCATCACTAGCTGTAGACAACTTCACTTGCTTTATATGAAGAATCAGAACAATGGACTCTCCAACATCCATATCACCAACGGATTGTGAAGGGTGCAAGCCACCAAGCCAGCATCTCAAAGGGACGGTCTCTACACCAGTTCTTCATCCAAGTTCCAAACAACTCTTTCATATTGCATACCATTATTCAAAAACACAGGGAACTCAATGATGCCATCTTGATTAGCATCAATTTCATTAACTTGCACCCGTATTCTTGCCCTTCTTCACAAGCATTTCACATCTTGGCTCAGACCAGCACCTCGCGTGATCATGGTAGGATGAATGGGTATGATGGATGGGGAAAGTGATGAGAGAGAAGCGGCCATGCCAATGGGACTTCTTGTACGTGGGGAATAACAGGGTAGGGGGGTTGATGATGAATGGAAAGTATGATATGGTTATTGATGTGGAGAGGTGTGATGGAAATATAGCAATGAAAGAGAACGGGTATGGTGGGTATGGCAATATATGTGTAGGAGTTGGTGATATGCATGGGTATGGAAGGGTAGTGGGCATGATGATGGAATAAAAAGATTAAATCTGAGATGATGATCAAATGAGGAAAGAAAGACATGGAGAATGGTAGACAAATGGGAAATGGGCAGCAGATTGGACATAATAGAGGCTTAGAAGCGAATTGAGCCCGGGTAGAAATGCATGGTGATCACGTGCGCATGGGAAATGAGGAGCGAGTCAGCTGGGTATGTGTGAATAAAGTAGAAGGTTATGAATAGTAATGGGTATGAAGAGTATGGGTGATTTTAGATATAGTGAACATGAGACGAAATGGATGTGGTGAGCATGGAGTAGACAGCTGGAAGACTGGAACAGAATCAGCCACAGTTAAAGGCGTCATAGCCTCACAGAACACCCAGTTTTCATGACCTAACATGGCTCCAATCAGACTCTTTCCCTCAGCATCATGCGTGTGCGCATGGCCATCATATATACACAGCCTGCTAGTTCATCAGATGTGTCGACACCAAGACAGTCAATGACATAGACAATTTGAATTTCGGTCGGCATCATCACATCCCTGCACCAATGAGCAATGGATTCCACTTCCTGCATGTCTACGCAACTTTAAAACATCATGATGGCGCTCCTCCTCTATGAATATTAGAACCCCAATTCGAGCCCTCACTTCAGTTTCTGCCAGTTTGTTTTCGAATGGAAAAAAGCAAAGTCCTGGTCTAACCTCAAATTCCCATTGCCCACTATGATCTCTTTGTAGCAAATAATGGTTCCCACAACACGCCCAGTAATGGAGACGAGACTTTTGACTTCTGGCCAGGTGAGAATGACCTTCACTCTCTTGTCCCTCTGTATCTCTGCTTGCTTTTCCCAAAGAGTCCCAAGAAAAAATTATCACTCTCTGGTTCTTCTTCTCCTAGACTGATTTCCCCTGCTCGCAGGTCCTCTCTTGTTCCCCCAAACCAACAGGAACCCCTCAAAATATCTACAAACCGGTCACAGCAGCACTCTTCCCAGGATGCCCACTGCACACTATTCAATGTGGAGGAGATCTCTTACATAGACTGAAAAATAGATCACCATGCATAAACCTATGCTGCCCTGGGGGATTCACGACAAACTTCATTTACTAACTTTTGAGCTCTGACTTTTCTCTCTCGCAAGCTATCATCCCTGCTGCCTACAAGTCATGGGGCTTCCTAATAAGCTTCTTGTTTTAGAATCTTCCACTGAGCTCCGATAGTATCGGCTTTAGAGGGCCATAACAGCGATTCAGCAACTTCTCAATCAGTTAGCCAAATGATCTTGAGAATATGCTCCCATACAAGGATTCATGGCCAGTTTTAGGTCCTCCCTCTACCACAACTCGCGCATTGAACGGGATCCAGAAACAGGAGTGGTCTCGTCATGAAAAATGCATAAAACAGAGCATAGAAGAAAACAAGCAAAAAGGTCCTCAAAGAAGGCTTCACATCATGAGTTATCCGTGAACCTTCTCTGATTTAGGTGAGAAAAATAGCGTCAAATGCAACTATGACCATTTTCACAATAGGAGCAAAACATACTAAGATTAACAGTGGTAAACATGTAGGCAAGATTATGTTTCAACAAGCAATAAGTGGCCTTCATTATCCACCCCAAGCAAATCAACAAATATTCAAATATCAACAAGAAATGCAGAGGGATAGCAAGGATCCGAAATCAAACAACATACCTGTTGCATTCATACCTGAGAGTGCCCTTCTCCGGTAAGCTCCCGTTCAGCTTCAAATACTCTGAATCTCCCAGGAAAGATACAATGCTTCAGAATCTCCTCCAAACCAGTCCAGCAACTCCCTGAAAGCTTCCCTCCAGCTCGAAAGATCCCTCTCCTCTGATTTTTCCTCTCCTAGTTCTTTTTCTTTCTTTCCCTTTCAGCTCAACGGATACTCTCCCTCTTTCATCAGAAAAATCCCCCTCTCCAGAAAACCTCCCCTCTGCCTGAAAACTCCTCTCGCAATCTCCAAACAGCTTCAAAACCTCTTCTCCACAGCAGAGAAAGCACCCTCCCCAACAGCAATCGAATCCCCCTCCTAATGGAAAACTCTCTCCCCCTCAAAAACAGTCTCTCTCTGGCCAGACGACCTCCCCTGCAAAAATCTCCTCTAACAGAAAATATACGCTCCTCCTAACGGCCAGAATATCTCCATGCCACGTGCCAAACTCTCACTCGCTCCTCAATTCCACCATCTGACTTTATGACCACCAACCACGAGACGACACGTGGCTCCTTGAGATTGTGACACCTGTCCAAAGTTAGCTGCAGAAAATGAGCCCCAAATGGGGGTCTACAAATATGCCCCTCTTCGGTAGAGTTCATGAGTGTAAAGAACATGAACACTGGAGTGAAAAGTAAGTGTGAATAGTGAGTGCAATGAAGTGAACTCTACCGAAGAACCAAGGAGACCCCCATAGGGACACTAGTGAGATAAAAACTCACTCAGACTAGCAGACGAACACAAAGGCTCTAATCCTAAGAGAAAAGAATGTCACAAAATGCCTCTGAAGCCACACTAAGGATCCAGACTCCCTCTAAGATGTCTCCAAAAGTGACTCGAAAATCGATGCTAAAGGTGAGTAACGGTCGAACCACCTGGAGTACGGACAAGAGTGCGTCTAAAGGAGACTGCCCTATGTGGACTACAAGATGAATAGGCAATAAGCATAGGGTAATGAAGTGAGGAGAATGAGAATAAGTGCAAATCCAATGAAGGTAAGATGCAATGCCAGTGAATAGGAATGCTAGGAGCTGTGACTCTGCATGACAAGACTGACTCTAAACACTAAACTAGAAAATAAGAAAATAAAACTCTGCAAGCCAACCAAAAAGCTAACTCTAAACGCTAAAATAGAAAATAAGAAAATAAAGCTCTGCAAGCCAACAAAAAAAAACTAACTCTAAACACTAAACTAGAAAATAAGAAAATAAAGCTCTACAAGCCAACCAAAAAGACTAACTCTAAACACTAAACTAGAAAATAAGAAAATAAAGCTCTGCAAGCCAACCAAAAAGTTAACTCTAAACGCTAAAATAGAAAATAAGAAAATAAAGCTCTGCAAGCCAACCAAAAAAACTAACTCCAAACACTAAACTAGAAAATAAGAAAATAAAGCTCTGCAAGCCAACCAAAAAAAACTAACTCCAAACACTAAACTAGAAAATAAGAAAATAAAGCTCTGCAAGCCAACCAAAAAGCTAACTCTAAACGCTAAACTAGAAAATAAGAAAATAAAGCTCTGCAAGCCAACCAAAAAGCTAACTCTAAACACTAAACTAGAAAATAAGAAAATAAAACTCTGCAAGCCAACCAAAAAAACTAACTCTAAACACTAAACTAGAAAATAAGAAAATAAAGCTCTGCAAGCCAACCAAAAAAAACTAACTCTAAACACTAAACTAGAAAATAAGAAAATAAAGCTCTGCAAGCCAACAAAAAAAAACTAACTCCAAACACTAAACTAGAAAATAAGAAAATAAAGCTCTGCAAGCCAACAAAAAAAAACTAACTCCAAACACTAAACTAGAAAATAAGAAAATAAAGCTCTGCAAGCCAACCAAAAAACTAACTCTAAACGCTAAAATAGAAGGCCCATAGGTGAAGACCTATGGTGGTGATATAATAAAAATGCCCATAGATGCCAATCTATGGTGGTGATAATCGAAAGCCCATAGATGAAAATCTATGGTGGTGATAACTGAAAGCCCATAGATGAAAATCTATGGTGGTGATAAATCTGAAAGCCCAAGGATAATAATCCATGGTGGTGATAACTGAAAGCCCAAGGATGAAAATCCATGGTGGTGATAACTAAAAGCCCAAGGATGAAAATCCATGGTGGTGATAACTCGCAAAGATCGACAAATGCATCTGACAATCATGAAATCAGCACGAGACATGGCAAACCCAAAGAGAGGGGAATGCCCCAAGTCAAGTGCTAAAAGGGTATGCCCTAGTACGACGACTCGCAAAGATCAAGAAATAGATCAAGTAATGAGAGAAGTCAGCAAAACGTCAATGAACTCAAGGATGGGGGTATGCCCCAGTATGACAACTCACAAAGGTTAAGAGATAGAATGAGCAGCGAGAAAGTCTGTAAAAGAGAATCGATGAACTCAAGGACGGGGGTATGCCCCAGTGTAAGATAGTAGTCAACATGGGACACGAGAATGTCACTTGAACAAGATACTCACGGGATATGCTCAACAATGATGCAATGAACAAGATATACGTAGCCTCAATGAACAAATGCTAAAACAAGTCCAAGCATCACCAAAACTATGTTTGACAAAGCAAAACCCAAATAATGGATCAAACAAATGCTGACCAAGACTCTAGGTCCGAAATGTAAGCAAATCAAAACATGACATGTCAACTATCAATATGAGTACATCATCACAAGTGCATCAACAATCCAATAGGTCCTGCCATCATGGGAGATGTTGAACCTAATGTCCAAAGGCATGTGAAAACCCAACCAGAAAACCCGAGAATGGTCTGCATCCTCCTCTGATCACAAAGGAAAAGGATAAGGTCATGTAAGACAATGAAATATGTGGGCTCAAAAGATGTAAGGCTCTAATAAGATGGGTGCAGGTATAATAGAGTCCAATGTAGGATGTATAGGTGTGTAACAAAGGGAAGTGAGTACCCAAATCAAACTAGGTACGCTGAGAAGACTGAGCCCAAGGTGTCAATGACTCTATGCTCCATCGAAAACAGCAATCATAAACATGAAATGGAGTCTCAATGTCAAAATCAGCAAAGTGGGTATGCCCCAGTGTGAATGCATCATCTCATAATGGGTAAGCCCTCAGTGCAGAATGATATCTGGAAAGTAAGTGCTCGGCATAAACTGTCATCTCACATAATCATCATCAATGAGTGGGCTATGCCCTAGTGTAAGCATCTCTGAATCAAACATCAATGAGAGGAGTAAAACCAATATACATCATCTGATCAAAATGAATCTCTGCTCCTCAAGGCCATCGTGATAATACGAAGAGAGTATCTGATCTCCTCTAAAGAAAGAGCACGTCCCAATGTGAACTGGTATCTCTAAGACCAAACTCCAATGAAAGGGTTATGCCCCAGTATAGGGCAAACCCTGAAATGACTAAACTCCGCTGCATGCTCTCATAAGCGTCCGTGTCCTGATCCAATCATCCCAAAAATATGTCAACAATGATGAGAAGGCTATGCTCCTGTGATCACATCAAAGAAATCAACCAATCATATCTCGTACTCCAATGTGAAATGAATCTAATCGCCTCCAAGGAACATCTATGCCTAAAAAACCATCATCGACCGAAAGGGGTATGCCCCTGTGTAAAGTACACCATATGAAATGCGCCAATCATGTCTCATGCTCCACTGTGAAAAAAAGACATCTGATATCCTCCAAGGAATGAACATGGCTAAAAAAACTGTCATCGACTGAGAAAAGTATGCCTCGACATAATGGTCGTCCGATAGAAAACTCTCTGAGATGGTTATGCCCCAGTGTAGGGCAAACCATAACTCCTGGTCCATCACAAATAGAATGCTCCCGAATCAATCCCAAGTATCGCTCACATAAGAGCTATCAAACACAACGTGTGATGTCATGGCCTCAGGGTGGTCTTAAGACACGGGACGTAACGTAGGCTAGGGTGATAGGGTGATAGAAATGAAAGGAAACTAGGCCCAAATACCCAATGATCAAAACCCATGCCCTCATGTATAAAATGCAACATGTATAGAAAATATCGTGAGCCATGGACTCGAGGATGCCTACTATGAACATGGTAAGAGTGATGATGCAATGAAGAAAAACCGAACTAATGACGAGATGTATAATGATTGTGCGAAGAGAGCACCAAACCTGAAAATGAGGTCACTGTAAGAACGGAATAAGAAGTGAAATAAAAATGATGAATCATAAGTGAAAACGAGGTTAATGATGAAACACCGAATATGAGAATGAATGATGATCCGCTCAAATCAAATATGAAAGGAGGTCATGTCAATAACGAACACAATGATGGAATGGGCAATGACCCAGAGCTCCTAAGAGAAGGTCACTCATCTCACTCTCAAAACATACAACAAAATGAATACGAAGAATGAAGGGTCCTAGGGAGCTCACATACGAACTCCCATCAATAGACATAACCAACAAAGCGACCCTCGAACACTAATATACACATACTCGATGATAGAGAATAATACACACATGTGCCTCTTTTTTTTTTTTTTTTTTTTTTTTTTTTACATATATACAAATATACATGCCCTGAACGCAAACCAAGAAAGACCCAAAGACGGGATCAAAAATGAATAAACATACCTCAAATGCCAATGCAGCATAACTCTCTCTAATGATGTGACCCTCTCAAGCCAAGGATTGATGGAGTCGCCATTTTGTGGACCCCGCATTTCGGCTCAATGCGTTTCCCACTCGATGGCGAGCTCGATTTATTTATTTTGAAAAATTGATTTTTATTGTTTAGAAAAATGACTTGGAGTCGCCACTTATTTTTGTTTTATTTTTAAAGGGTAAACAAAATAAGAAAGAAAAACCCTAAGTGTGACTCCTTATTTTGGAAAAAGGCGGTCTGTGAAAAACCGAGTCGGGTTCGGGGGTCAGGTTACTTATCGGGAAGGTACGGTAAAGACCGTAGCACCCCTCTAAGTCCTTAAAATCGGGTCTCTACTAATAGAATGAAGCTGGTGTGGCAATGATGAAAAAATCAATAAATACTCAAATCAATCATGCACATACGAGAATCAGAATATACATAAAGAATGATCGGGAATGAGAGTGGATACGTACCTGGACCACGAGCCACAGTGCGCTATAAAAAACGAGGTTAGTGATCAAACACAAAATGATTATGTGCATATCAAGGATCAGGGTGAATCCATCACATATAGCTAATGAATCAATCAATCAGTCAATCAAACATGAAGTCTCATATGTAGGGCCCCCACCAAAACCCGATTTATTTTGCATAAACCAAATCCGTAAATTCCATCATTAGGAATTACAAAATTTGATTCTTGCTTATTTTAAAACATTTTGAAAATCAAGGAAAACTCGAAAGTGGCTCGCCAAAGAGAAAAAGGCGACCAAATTTTATTGAAAATGAGATGTTGGTATCTAAAAACCCTAAGGATGGAAAATGGGAAAATTTGGATTATTTGAAAATCAGGATCTGAGAAAAATATTTACAAAAGGGGATTTGAGAAATCATTTTCAAAAATCAAATAAGAAGAAAATCAAGAATGCCACATGGCCCAAAGGTGGCAAAGCAAACCATGCAGCAGGGGTATGGGAATAGGTGGTAAATGGGCTCTTGAGTCAATGGTATTGATTTATTGTCAATGGCAAGATTGGTAATTTGGCTCTCAGAATTGTCCGAATTATAAGCTGCTGTCATTTTGTTCATCAGCCTGTCATGTGCCCTTCCCCTTATCCTTTCCATCTCCACCTCAATGAAAACCTTCCTCTACTATGCCGACCCGAGAACAAAGCTGAACTCTAATGAAGTACCAGTTCAAGATTAATATTCACTATATCATTTGGGTTGTCAGGCTCTGTAAATCTATATCTGTTGGGACTGCTTGCACGCTTGTCCTCGAGACCCACTCGGGGACCCATCTCTAGAGTTTTGTTGCTGATGTTCCAGCGAGATCCCAACCTGAGAATGATGGAAATTTGGGTACCCAAGGGTGCAATTATGGTCAACTGCAGCAACAGGGAAGGTCCGTGACAAACCAATCCTATTATTCTTGTGAAGACTCAATATCAGGATATCAATCATGGATTCCACATGTCCTTCAGAAAACCCATCTCTGGTACACTGAGATGTGACACCTTGGAGGTTTCAAATGAATCTGCTTTCATTTTCCCCTTGGAGCTACACGGATTTCATCAAAATCAAATTTCTCTGACTGTTTGAAGTCCTTCGTGTCTGGTTGGAAAACTTGGGCTCTTCAGACCTTCCAATCTGTATTAGAGTTTAAAGGCAATGAAGAGACTCCTCTGCTTGATAACTCACTGGATGTCTGATTTATTTTGACAGTATAGCACTGGGTCAGTTATTATTGGCCCTCATTTCTCATTCAATTCTCAACCCAAACGACTACTATGCTGCATAAAGTGGAGCTCCCCCGGCAAATCAGAGAAACATAGATAATACCATCTTGAGTAGTCAAAGGACAATCAGAAGCACTAAACTTGCTGAACTAGTCCCACTTGCAGCTCTTCAGTAACACAGCCAGGACGTGAAGGGGTGGCAGCCAGCATCCCAAAGTCATGTCTCTGGAACCCCTTTTTCATACCCGCGCCATAGATTGCACCTGAGCACTCTTGGAATTTTGGAGCAGCCTTGACAAACAAGCTTTGAGCCTCTTCGCTTGTCACTGTCTCCTCAAGAGCTTCAGAACAAAGCTCCATCCCAAACTCATATGCGTCAATGTGAGCATCTGGGTCAATACCAACATGGGTTCTGAACAGTTGCGTAAACCCAAAGAGCCAATCATCCGTCTCCACTTCCTTGAACTCAGGGTCCTCCGAAGCTCTAGCTTTCTCCTTTAGAGCTTCCTCTGTACAATTCCAACAAAGCCGTATAGGCAACAGCAAGGAACGCCATAGCTCTCACTGCCAATAGATAGAATCTGCTGCATATGTGTTTGAAAACATTCTTTGAGTTGACCAGCCACGCTACTCAGTATGACAGAGGAAAACTCAATTATCTCTTGAGAAATTCTCATTTTTCCTTGCTAGTGCTCTTTCTTCATCTCTTGGCAATGAGCAGTAGCAGCTTGGACAGCATCTGGCAGTGAGGCAACTTTCTCATTCAATGTTATGGCGGCATAGTGACAAACAAGCATGGCGATCATGAGGATATTGGTCAGGAGGTGTCTGCGAGAAGGCGGGCAGTGGGTATGAGGGAAAAGAAGTAAAAGTGATGGAGATGAATGATAAGGGTGAGTGACAGAGTGTTTGCATGGGGATGAAGACACGTGGTGCTAAAGAGGAATATGGTATGTATGGGGGCATGAAATAATGGGTTGGATGGATTTGGAAAGGATCAAGGTTGGGTAATGAGTGGACTGGCAGAAGGCTTTGGTTTAATTTTGAGTGCCATGCATGGTGTAGGAAATGGGTATAGCAAAAGGATAGCATGAATGGGAGTGGCTGCATGTGTTGAAGATGAGAACGTCACCAGGTGGGAGTGGTGGTCATGCATTGACACTTGGCTGCCAAATCTGAAGGACGGTCTGAATATGAAGCATGTTGTCTCCTTATGAGCTTTTCAGTCTCATTGCCACTTGGTGTTTGCTCTGGAGGTGCCTTTCAAATCATTATTTGCAGAGGCATGAGTAGCCTGCTCACTGTCGATCGATTGAACCTCAGAAGAAACATCAGGGGCCAATTCCTGTACACCATTAAGTTCCAATTTCATTGGGCCATCACAATTTGCCAACTGATGAGCCATCACCTATGAGCCCAAATGCACTTAAAAAGGCTGGTGAGTTCTCAGATGAATTTAAGATTCTCGCTCCTCATGAGAAACACACAAAAATCCCTTCTAAGGTAATCATAAAAGCATCCACATGCTTGATGTTGTACTCAAGTGATTGACAAGCTGAGTTGGGGCATTATAATCAGGGATGTCGAGGCACTGCCCATGAGATATGGCAATTTGAGGGCTTCTTTCCTCAAACTAAATGGGTATGGCTGGATCCTTAGCCATCAAAACGGTCAGGATCAAAGATGACCACAGGTTACGTTTATATCAGCTGTAAGATCATGCAATTGCATCCTCTAACTGTCCCTATTCCCCCTTCCAATTAAACCAAACGTATAGTCTGAGATACCATCTCCCAGATAGGTGCAGTGCCCAAGGAAACTGCTGATAGGCCTGACCAGGTATGTATCCCAACTGTCACTCTCTAAACACAGTCTGCTGCTCTGTTCTACTTAGCATTTGCCTTAGTCCTTCAAGAGCCTGAACCAGCATGGCTTCACGTTTCTCATCTTCTGAAGTTGCATCTCTACAGTCGCCGGATGGCGATTAACAGGTGAGTGACTGGTGGATTCTGACTGTGAGGCAGATCTGCCTTTTGAAGGGCCTTCTGAAAGTGCTGAGTTGTCATCAACGAACTCGCCCCAACACTCGGTCCAGAATTTGCTACACTATTCAAAACTGTGTTATTCACGTCCCCAGAAACCGAATCAAGATTAGAACACCCCATTCCAGGAATAGAATTTGACAAGTTCCCAAATGACGAACTCATGTAAGAGTTAACTACGGCCTGAGACTGCCCGTCTCCTTGGAAATAAGTTACCAGAGCTTGAGGAAAATTGAACCAAACTTCCAGTCACCCGTGAAAATCCCATCTACTACCTTGCTTCCCTTCCTTAAACACCGATGAGAAAAACTGATGCACCTAGGTGGGTACCAGAAACAGGGCAGACAGCAAAAACAGAGTGCAAGCAATAGGAACAAAATGAACTCACTCAAACCTCATTTCATATAATCAATCAATGAGCCCGTGAGGGTGGGTGAAATCAAACAAGTATCAAATAAAAGATAGAACACAGTTACAGAAATATCTCATGAAGAGAACAAAACAGGAGCAAATCAAACTACAGAAAGACCATTAGCAAAATATCAACACGCTCACTCCCAATCAATAAACATCATCTGAGAATCAGTAGAAAAAGAGCAGAAAAGCATACCAGTAGAAGCTAACGGGAAATCCACACTAAAAGTACTTCTCCTCTCTGCAACAAAACTCCAGAATCTCCTTCAAAACCATGCTCTCTCTTCTAAGCTAGAAACTCACCTTCAAACTCTCACCCCTCTCTCCTCTTATTTCTCTTCTTCTCTCATCTGGTTTTCTTCTCTCAAGCTCAGCCCTCAAGATGCCTCTCTAAAACCTCTCCTGTCACTCGTCTCCCACTCTCAAGCTATCTTTCTACAAAAATCCCAGCTCTCTCTTCTTCTCCACAGCAAAACTTCACTCCCAAGCCTGACCCCTCGTCTCTCTCCCTGAATCCTTCCTCTCAACAGAAAAATGACTATCACCCTCACTCTTAGAAAGAAAACTCTCCCCCAGAAAAAGCTCTCTCCCTTTCCTAGAAAAATGAATTCTCTCTCTCCCTCCAGAAAATCCCCCCAGCAAGAAAACTCTCCACCGAAAACCAAAACTCTCCCCCTATCTCTCTCTCAGAATCTCTCCTTAACCGCCTCTGCTACCTCCCCAAAAAAATCCCCAACGGCCCGGCCTCCGTCTCCACTCAAAAACAGCCAGGAAAAGCACCTCTCCTCTGCTCCCCTCAACAACCTGCAGCTTTTGCCGATTCCCCTTGCCAGGTGTCAATCTTTGATTGGCTTTCAAAAACACTGTTCTGATTCCATGATAGCCAATCAGGGATTGACACGTGGCCTCCTAGAAATGCTCCATCTGGCCAAATAAGCTGCAAAGCAATTCAAAAAGAAAGTGCAACCAAAATGGGGGTCTACACCCATGCATGTTTATTTTCCAAATTATTTCATATAACTATGAAAAATTGCTTGCTTTAAAGCATCATTATGAAAATTTTAATTTTTATTCTTGAAGCCTTGAAGATGGTAATGGTGAATCCATTTTCAACTTTGTTTACATTCTTTTAGCTCGGACATTTGCTCCAATAAATTTGGATTAGTTTTTGTTCATGGGTACCTATTTTGAAGATCAATTCAAATTTCACTTAATTTGTTCACATTTCATTGTAGAAATCTCTTAGTAATTTCAGTTTTCAATCATATTTCTTCCTTTTTGTGGGTAACCTCATCCATCATGATATGATATTGAGACAATAAATGAAACAAATATATAATAATTTGATTTTAAGTTATTAAATACTTTATTAAATAGATAGTTTAAGCAGAGTAGGTAGGGGGAAATAATGGATTTGGAATAGAAGCTTAATGAAACTGGTGAATAATGGAGTACTCATTACTTTTCATTATTGAAGTAATGTGTGACAGGAGAATGGTAGTGGCACTGGCCTTATCTCTTTCGCCACCATTAATCAAGATTGTGGGCCACGAATCGCCATTATCAGATGTTATTGCACAGCACAACGCCTTCCAAAGGATTGCATATTCAGCTCCATTAATAACCAACAGCCTCCCTTGATCCATCACTTTAAAAGGATGAGGAGCAGTCTGATATATTGAAATGCTAAAGCCCCGACTAATCAGATCCATTATGTGATCAGGGACTCAAAATAAGAAACACTCCGGAATCTTGACATCAAACTTTCTCTTCTTTTTAGAAAGTAAGGTCCACACTCCGAGAAGAAAGGGATGTGTGCAAACAAATTAGGGAAAGTTGTGTTTTCATCCGCCCATTTGAACATAATAACTTTTACATATCCCAACTTTTCATAACCCAAAATATGTCCAATTGCAAAAGAAAAAAAAAATCATTTTCATGCACTATCTCCCTCTCCATGTCAGCACGGGAAGTTGTGCTTTTAATAAATGAACACAAAAATCTTAAACTTTAAAGTTAGCATTTGCAAAACCCACGCAAGATCCGACTCTGAAATTTGGGGAAAGGCTCTGTGAATTCCTCGCTTTTTGCCCTATTCTCTCCTTTTGTCCTAACCTGATCTGCATTTTCATGGGTGGTTTCTGGAATCCGCGGTGGAGCTTCGTCTTCCTTTTGGAGTAATCACAGGTGAGTTTCCATTTAACGATTTGTTTGGCTGTTGAGAAAAAATTTGGGCAAAATGTTGTTTTGCATTGTTCACGAGCTGTCCAAGCTTTTTGATTTTTTTTAAAAAAAAAAACATAAGATGCTATTTCGTAATCTGATTACGATTTGCAGGCAAAGGAGGTATTTTTCAGGCTGGCTAAAAAATAGTGGGTTTAGGGTTTTTTAAATTTAATTCCAATGGCACAATAAGATGCTATTTGGTAATCTGACCACGATTTCCAGGCAAATGTGGTATTTCTGAGCCTGGCTCAAAAATCGTGGGTTAGGGCTTGTGAAATTTAATTCCAATGGCACAATAAGATGTTATTTGGTAATCTGATCACGATTTGCAGGCAAATGTGGTATTTTTTAGCCTGGCTCAAAAATCGTGGGTTTAGGGTTTGTGAAATTTAATTCCAATGGCACAAAAGCAAAGAGACCCCTAGAATAGATCCAGAAAACAGAGTGAGGGAAAAAAACACAACTTTCCCTATATATTAGATGGGTGTCTCCCAACTCCCATCCCACTCTGAGAGAGAACTTCTCGCCAAACAGGTCCCTTTTCTTTTATTTTCCTTTTCTTTCTGGTTATTTTCGACTGTCTGTGACCTTTTAACTTTCTCTTTTTAGTGTAAGTTTTGTAGAATGTGAAACTTATTTCTGATTCTGGTGTTTTGCACCTTGTATTATAACCTTTCGACTGATAAGATTATGCGAGTATTTGTGTGACTTTTTGTACGTTTTTATGGTACTCGGATTGCATAGTTAAGTTTCAATTAGGTTTTAAATTTTCTATTTCAGAATGGACATTTGAATTTCTGATAGAACTCTTAAATTGGCCTGAAAAACCTCTTTTACCTAGAGCTTTACTAGATTCCAATGTTTTTCATGGTGTATTTTATATGGAAGTGAAATTGGATTTCCATTCTCTGAATTTTAATTTTTCCAATTTTTTCTAATAATTTCTTGGAGTAGTTTGCCTTTATTGTGATTATTGTAGAGAGCATGTGTATTATTTTTTAATTTTTTATTTTTCTTCATGATTTCCTTTTATGCTATTCTGGAAAATTTTGCATGATGATGCTGAGAAAAGAATGCTTGATTATTTTTTTTGTTCTAATTTTTCCTACGTCCAGGTTGCATTGGACTTAACTGAAGATGAAAAACAACATCTTCAGAATTTGGAAGATGAAGAAGGCAGGTATTAATTGATGTTATCTTCACTTTTGGCTTATTCTGTAATTTACTATAAGTATTTGTGAAATTCTTCTTTCACTGTTAGAAGTACCTTGAGTCGTCTATTAATGGTTGTGTTAGAAAGGGTGTCATAAACTTACCTTATGTTTGGTTCTTGGAAAGTAATAAGAAAAGGAAAGGAAAAAATGCTAGTGAAAATGGTTCTCATGTTTGGGTACCATGAGAAAGATCAAGGAAAAAAAAACCAAAGAAAAGGGTTGGGGTGGTGGTGGTGTCCATTTTTCTTAACAAAAAGTGAGGAAAGTTAGTGGAAATTACATTCTTTAGCAATTTAATTTTCTTTCCCTCAACTTTTCAATGGACAATCAAATAAAAGAAAACTTTTATAATTTTTTCTTATATTTCTCTGCTCTATTTTTTTTCCTTAAAACTTTCCAGAAACAAAACATAGCCTTTATAATATAACTCTTCATTTTTTGATTTTTGTTTGTAAATTTAGCCATGCCTAATACGAGAGCTCTCTAAAAACTATATACAGACATAATAAATGCTTTTTTTGGTTAGGTGCTTTTAGATTAATTTAGCCATTTATACGAAACATACATTGGTATATGAAATTTTGGTTGACCTTAAAAGGTTACTCCATCACCTCTTTGCAGGTTCGTAGTTCTATGAGATCCATGCAATATGAGAAACTATTGTCTATGTTGAAGAACTCACTTTTTATTCTGCATACTATTTGGCCAAGGTAAATCTCTTCCTTTTATTTATAAAAAAAATTTGAATTGTCGTTCTCTCCCTTTTGTTTCATATGTACTTACTGGTTCGGGGATTTTTATTATTTAATACTCTTATTCTATTGTTCTATTTGGTTTGTTCTCTACACAGGAAATTGATTTGAATGTGTAATTAGTGCTTTATTTGGGAATAATATTGTGACTAGTACTTTGGGCGACCACCTATCATCACATAAAGGTTAGTTTGTTTTAATGTACATGTTTCTTATCTCTATTGTGTGACAAGTCTTGCAATCATTTCAGTTGACTATCCAAAAAAAAGAAAAAAAGAAAAAGTGATACAACAATTTGTCCATTTACATTTAATTGTTTTAAGGAGTAATGAACATCTATGGAAAATACATCTGTATGATACATTAAGGAGTTTCTTTGCCTATTAAAAATTATAAAACTAACGAGTTTCTCTTTTTTTGCTTTACTTTCGTTTCCATTGTTAACTATTTCTGTTCCAAATCCAAATTGTCTGCATAAAAAACTTGTCTTCAAGATTGAATAATATTAATGCTCATGACATAATATCACTTTGTGTAACTTTAACTTTGATAATTCTGAAAGTATTCTGGGTTTTCAGTGTTTCTGTGTCTAAATGCTACAAACACTTGAAGGATTGAAATTTTAATGAAGTACGATGTAGTGTGGGAACTTTAAATTTGGAAATTTGTGTTATGATTACATGTTGTTTAAAACTTGAAGCTCCTCATAGGAGTTCATACTTTCTATGAAGGTTAAATGGCTATGTATCTGTTGCTCCCCAGCCATGCTTCTACTCATTTATTGCTTGTAATTTCTGTTAACAAAAAGAGTAGGCTGTTATTACAGAAAAATATGGTGGCCATGGGTGTGCTGTTGGTGAGGATGGTGGGCTTGCTCCAAACAGTTCCAGGCAAGGTTTTTTTTTTCTTCAGCGGATCTTGCTCATGTGCACATTTTAGTCACAAACCCACCATACTGTTTGAGGATATATATTTTAGATAGAAGCTGTAATCTGCATAACTCATAAATCCATTATTATATGTTAGTTAAATATGGTTGAGCTCTGGCTGCATTTCTACCCAGCCTTGTGGAAACATGATAAAATTCCTCTAAGAGTGGTTGGTATAAATATGATTTATTTGAAGCTTAATGTTTTCTAAGTTCTTTCTCCTTTTTTGTTTCTGTTAAACAAGCTTGTTTGAATGTTTACCATCCTTGATAAATAGCTGTGGCATATTGGTTCATGTTTGTACACCCTGATGGTGCTTATTTTAGTTGGTATATTCTATTGGGAAAAACTATCCTCATTGTTAATAAAGTTTC
Source organism: Vitis amurensis (assembly GCA_037355405.1). Lineage (NCBI taxonomy): Eukaryota > Viridiplantae > Streptophyta > Magnoliopsida > Vitales > Vitaceae > Vitis > Vitis amurensis. Next base: position 7,724,312 of record CM074684.1, read on the forward strand.
TTGTATTTTTGATTCACCATATGCAGTGTACAGACAGAGGACTTCATTATACCAACTTATGATCGTTGGTCAGCATGGTTTTGGGGAATTTAGTTTATGGTATGCTGCCTTCTCTGCTTGCATATTAGTTTTTTCCATCCATTGAAAGGCTACTGATATGGGAATTAATTGGCTAGTATAATTCAGGTTTATCAAGATACATCATTAGTATTATCTGGATAAAAAGGTTCTATCTCATTTTCTGCACTGGTTTTGACTTATTTGCACTTGATACTTAATATCAAGTCTCGGCAAAATACTTAAGATTGTCCTTAGGAAAATGTGTGAATAAAGTTTTGAAATGGTTTGAATAGAAACAAATATCAAATTGTCATAATTTCTTTTTGGTTCGGAATAATTGATGGATAACTGAACTGTCTCTACATTTTGTTCAATTAAAATTAGGCATAGGTGTAGCCCAGTATGCTTAAATCACATGGTGAGCAGTGATATTTGTTTTTTTTCCTTCATGTGCAATTGAAAATTTTTTGAATTTCCAATCTGCTACCAAGTTATAGGGCTCTAATTGATATCTGTCAATTCATTGAAATTGAAAAGTTAAGGAACTCTGTTGTCTAGATCAATTTCTTAATGTTATAACTTCTATTATCATATTCATATCATCTGTAGATTCTTCTGTATTATAAAATATAAAGATCAGGCTTCTATGTCTTAATTTTGTTTCTAGTGGAAACTGAAACCTATTACTAGGTCATGAAAAATCATCAAGATACTCTTAATTGTGTGAAGGAAAATGCCTTAGTTTTGAGCAGTCATTTAAAAAGGATTTAACTTGATCCAAATGTGAACTTATAATAAGCTTGATAAAAAGTCAACCACTGTGACTAGTGAATTGTTTTTTTCCTCTTCTAAAGTGAGGCAGTCCTAGACCATAAGCCTTGGAAACAAAGATGGAACACACACAAACACGGAATAACCATCAACCAGCAGCATTCAACTATTCTAAGGGTCAACAAGTCCTTATCATGATAAACGGCATGTTCCTCCCAATCCTCATCATCTTCATCACAGTTTCCAACAGCATCCCTGCATCATCATCACCCCAGCCACTTTCTACGCCCACGTGGCAAAATCTCACTCGCTAGATCCATCCATCGCTGGTCCCACTCGATATCCTCCCCCATTCAGCTCTGCCTCCAAGAATATAATCCTTCCCCATGCACCACATCCTTTTTGGTGGCTCCTTTTTCATTTTAAAAATAATAATAATTTAATTAATTAATTAATTAATTTAATTGATTGATTATGGTCAAAGCAAATGAAAATTCATTAAAAAGATTATATAGTATAGAAACCATATAAGTTATGAATTGGTATTTAAACCATATTATAATATTTTAGTTTTTATAAAAAAAATATTGAAGGACATAACTGTAAATTCAGATAACCTCTTCCGTCCATCGCACATTTTTCATGGGGTGGATTGAATATTAATGATCTCTGTTTTTCTTAGAGGGAGGGGAAGTGTATTCAAAGCAGGCAACAACCACTCCCAGAAAGAGGGGAAAAAAAAAAAGGTAATCAGAACTTCGAGGAATTTCTAGGGGGAAAGGGGATGGGAAGAGCATTTACGTATGTGATTCTTGGTGGAGGCGTAGCAGCTGGGTATGCAGCTCTTGAATTCACGAAGAGAGGCATTTCTCATGGTGAACTCTGCATAATCTCTGAGGAACCAGTAAGATTCTCTCCTTCTTTTGGCTTTAATGGGCTCATATCTTTTCGGGGTATCTGCTGTTATTACTGTTTTTTCTTCAATTCGGATAGTGCCCAGAAATTCTCTTTTGGGTTTTGTCAGTTGGTGTTTTTACAAATTGGGTTTGTGAAATACTTCATTTGGTGAAGAGCTTTAATTCAGTAGGAGCTTTATAATGCAGAAGTTTGTTTACTGTTTGTCATGTGCTGAATTGGGACTGTGAGATATTCGAATCTCTTTTACTTTTCTTCTGTTTGCTTGGTAACACAACAGAGGAATTTATTCAAGCACTTTGTGCTTTTTCAAGTTTGGTGGGAATGCAAGGATAAATAATCAATGATATCAACCACCTTATGAGTGAACACTTGTTCAAATTGGTCTTCAGTAGAGAACATTAGGTTTCCTCTATGATCGACAATTTGATCTATGAAAAGGGTTTAGGGCTTTTTTCCAACATTCAATTAATATGTAGAAATGCAAGGCTTGGATCTCATGCTTCTGACGTTCTTTTTATAAATTAGAATTGCATTCTAATGCCCTAAATCCCTTTAACTTATACCTTGAAAGTTTACATGCAGTGGGTTAGTCAGAGATTTTTATGACTTTAACCCTCATAGTTCTGAAGTTGGGATAATTTAATACAAAAATCAAAATGTTATGGATTTTTAGAGCTGAGACATAGAGTCCATTTGGGAGTGCTTCTAGTTAAAGCTTTCTTATTTATAACACTTTTGTTAGTAGCGCTTCTATTAGAAATGCTTTTAAAAAAGAATCGCTTAGTGTTTAGATATAAACTAATAAAAGTACTTTGATTGTGTTTTGGATAATGTATTATATCACAAAAAAAGTGACTTTGGAAGAATTACCTATCAAGCGATTGTCAAAAAATCATTTTAATTGAATCTCAAAATTTTCAAAAGTTTGCTAAATGCTTAATGTTCATAAAAAAGAAAAAAAAGAAAAAAAAAAGTGCTTTCAAGTATTAGGAAACACTTTTAGCCCCTCTCAAAATCACTCGCAAACAAGTTGATAAGCTTGTATATATTCTGTGTTTTTCACATTGATGAATGGTCTGGTAGCTATCTTTTGATTTTGTAAATAATGTGATAGTTTGTCAAAATAAAGGGCTTGTCAATTTTTATTTTCAAAAATTCTAAAGCTCCATGACTATTCTTGTAGGTTGTGCCATATGAGAGGCCTGCATTAAGCAAAGGTTTTTTTGCTTCCAGAAGGTATCTTCTTAACCTCAAATTTCATGGCTTGATTATATGGTTCAGTTTCTTCCATCATAAATATCTTATGCTTTTTATTAAACAACATAAATTTCTTGGAGATTTGATTATTGAATCTTGAAAATTCTCTCCTACTTCAATCATTATGCAAGCACCCTACCTTCACATGTCTTTTTGGAGTGGAGGTTCAATAATTTTTTTGTTTAAAATGCTCTCGGGTGCCATATCAAGTAGGTTATTTTCAGGTTCTCGAGGGTTTTGAAGCTCCATATTACTAATAACTTATGACTCTTAACCCTTTGGTGTAGATGATTCAGATAGTCCTGTGAAAATGGAGTATTTTATTCTGTTCTGTGCAGAACTTGATGATAAAGAGACATGCTTCAATTTTCAAAAAGAAGGAAAAAAAAAAAGTTTTGGGTGCCACCTAGAGTTGCAATGATGAAAATGTAAATAATGTTATTACTTGTGACTTGAAATTGTGGAAGTTGTCTATGAATGTAAAAACATAAATTCATTCAGTTATATTCGGGCATACAAATGTCTCAAATATTGGAGATAGATAACTTATATTTGGATTTCAGACTTACATTTATGAGATGACTCACTCAAAATAGCTGTTGGAATTGCAGTTCTCATGCTAGGTAAATAACTGTCTTTGAAGCTTCTACAAAGACAAAGATAAGGCTGTTTTCTGATGTTTTTATGAGAAAACGTGTAGGGGGCACATAAAATCTGGATAAGAAAGTTGACTTGGGGTGGTCATGTTCCTTCATAAATCATTATCACATTATCTCTAGATTATCTTCTATCCCTAAGGGGTCCTCTATTGTTGATGTGATATTTACCATTAAACAATTTTTTCAATGTGAAATGCTACTATAATATTTAGTCTTCTTCTATAAACATGCAGCGATTAAACTAGTGTTTTGTTTTTGGCAATATGCAGCTTCTTCACGCCTCCCATCATTTCACACTTGTGTTGGTGCTAATGAGGAAAGGTTAACTCCAAAATGGTATAAGGAACATGGTAATTAGTCTTCATTTGATGCCTCGACTCTAAGTGCTACTCTTTTGTGAGAATTATTTTCAGAATATGATGTGTTTTAATGGAATGTTTTTTGTTGTCTTCTTGCGAGACATTCTTTTTTCATTTTTTTTTCTTTTTTCCCATCTATGCAATCATTCTTTTGAATCTAGTGAGGGGTTATTCTCAAAGTTTGAGTCAATCAGCTCATTTATATAATTAATAATCATCATATTAATTAATCTTAAGTGCCCAGGCAGAACAAAATTACCGGACAATGTTGGGTATGCTTTTGACAACCTATCAACCTGTTTATGATTGATGATTTTTCATGAAAACAGTTGACTGCATCTCCTCATGTAATATTTTTGTATTAATGCTTATTTCTTCAATTTGATTTTGAATTTCTTCCTTTTATTTATGCCTTAAATAGCATCAATTTGATCTCAAGTCTCTTACTGTTGTTTATGCTTTAAATATTTTTCTATCTATGCTTTCTCTCTGATTAAAAGTACTAGCATATCATTCGATCAAATAAAAGAACATGGAAGATATATATATATATATATATCTGTTCTCAGCATGGTACCTGACTTTTGGACTCTGCATAGGAATTGAACTGGTCCTTGGTACTCGAGTCAAATCTGCTGATGTGAGGCGGAAGACACTACTAACAGCAACTGGAGAAACAATAAGTTACAAGATTCTCATCATTGCAACAGGTGCTCGGGTATTGAAAACTGATCTTTCAACAGTCGATTACCTTGTAGTGCATCAGATAGGCGAGATATTTTCGCTTATGGTTAATCCCTATAAGAGATATGGATTTTTTTCTTTGGAAATACTTACAATTATTTTATAACCACATTGTTTTCCTTTGCTTCTGTAACTGTTCTTTCTTTTAGTTTTAAAACATAAATCAGTTGTTTCTTGTGCTTTGTGGTTGCATGTGTCTTTGTGGTGTAGGGCTTGAGCATCAGGTTTTATTTATTTATTTTAATTCTTTGTCTATTTATTTATTTATTTTGGTTCTCATCTTGATTTAAAGAATAAAAAAACAGAATCCTGAATTTACAACAATTCCTAACAGCATTCCCCAAATACTAGAAATTTCGTAGTTTCTGTCAACATATTGAATGTCAAAATTTTCAAATGGCTCCAAATCCTTAGTTAATATTAAAAGTTTGTTAGAATTTAATTTTTTGAAGATTGTGCTATGATGTATCAAGCCTTTTTGAAGCTGTCATTAAGAAGCTGATCTTGTTGCTTTCTACATTGAATTTAAGGCCAATCCCCAAGTAATCAGAGCCCAGATTAAAGGTGGAAAGGTGACTTTTTTATAAGCCAATGTTTCAGAGCAACTTTATTTGTATTTAAAAGGTTATACCATTTACATATATATATATATATATATATATATATCTACATAAGATGTTTGTGTAAATACGTTTGCATATATCTCAACAACATAATTAGCAGAGAAAGGAGTGAAACAGAATCAGGTGAAGATTTTCAGTTTAATGGTACATAATGTCTTCTTGTGATTCATGCTCAGCTCTCAATCTTTCAATTTAAGGATTGAAATTGGGAGTTGCACTAATTTATAAGGACCAATTATTGAGGCCAATTCTCACCTATTAAAGATAGTGATTTAATTAATAATTTGTTGACTGACTAATGAATTGCATCTTATGTATAGGCATTGCAGCTTGAGGAATTTGGAGTGGCTGGATCAGATGCTGAAAATGTGTGTTATTTACGTGACTTGGCTGATGTCATGCAATCTTGTACTGGTGGGAATGCTGTTGTGATTGGTGGTGGGTACATAGGCATGGAGTGTGCTGCATCTTTGGTGATAAGTAAAATAAATGTTACAATGGTCTTCCCAGAAGCACATTGCAGTAAGCCCCAAAACCCAGCTCTTTCATGATCCTTTAGTCTTTTAGCTAATTCAGTCAACAGTTGGAAAAGTCTTTAGCTTTTGATCACAAATGCAAGTTTGTGAAATCATGTGGTTTAGATGTACAACAAGGAAGATATGAAATTAACTTGAACTCAACTTCTCCCAAGCCTCGGGTCTTCCTTGGTGACTCTTAGACCATCCAATTATGTGGTCCTCTTCATTCCTCAAGTGGTCCACTAAGGGTTTTTTGGGACTGTAGCTTAGGTACTACCTTAAGGGCTCTTAGGTACTACCTTAGTGGCCTTGAGGTACTACCTTAAGGGACCCTAGGTACTACCTTAATGTAAACTTGAACTCAACCTCTCCCAAGCCTCGGGTCTTCTTTGGTGACCCTTAGAGCATCTCATCATGTGGTTCTCTTTAGAGTTGAAGCTGTCCACGAATGGTTTCTTGCGACTATAGCTTAGGTACTACCTTAAGGGCCCTTAGGTACTACCTTAAGGGACCCTAGGTACTACCTTAAAGTAAACTTGAACTCAACCTCTCCCAAACCTTGCGTCTTCCTTTGTGACCCTTAGACTATCCAATTATGTGGTCCTCTTCATTCCTCAAGTGGTCCACCAAGGGATTTTTGGGACTGTAGCTTAGGTACTACCTTAATGGCCCTTAGGTACTACCTTAGTGGCCTTGAGGTACTACCTTAAGGGACCCTAAGTACTACCTTAGATCAATTTTGCTGATGCTCTATCCCTGTTTTTTAAAGATAATTGTGATGATGATGGTAGCTTGCTGGAAGTTAGAACAAATAAAATTGACATTGCCTTTAGTTTTCTTACTAAATTTATGCTCTTAGTTTAATGAAGGTGTATTTGTATTCTTGGTGTCTGTTTTTCGTTCCTTTTCTTTAAAATTTTTACTGTCCCATGCAAATTTTCTGGGAGTTCCTAAGGTGTGCTCATCATTTGGATCATGACTCTAAAAATTCTATGTTTTTTATTTCCTTTGTTAACATTTTTACCAATCTTCAGGAACAAGGAAGAGGGATATTTCCTTGCTTCTGAGCTTCTGAAGAAGATATGTTCAAATCAGAAAGGTGTTGAAGCTTTAAGAAACTTGCCTGCTCTTTTGAAGAGGCTACACAACCCAACTGAGGATCTTAGTAGGAAGGCAAACAATGAGAAGAGGTTTGGCTTTGGCCATACCAGAGTTTTCTTCCATTATACTAACTAGGACTAGTAATTAAACTAATGCTCATTTGCTAACTTTATGCAGGAACATCCGGGGTCAAGCTGGAAGAGAAAACACAGAGAGGAGATTGAAAGAGGCCATGGAACTCGTGAAGCTGACCAAAAATGGCTAAGAAGAGCTCAGCATTGAATGCTAACTCTCTCTAACCTTCTCTCTTTGAATGAAAATGTTCCACGATTCTAGTGGAACTGGGTCTTTGTACATTTTAGTTTTACCATTCAAATGAAATTAACCTTTGAGCACACAATGTGAAAGATGTGTGGTTTATGGTGTGTAGGCTACAAGTGACATGTTTGTGCATGAATGTGTACTGGTTGATTTGGAGTTTATACAAATTGTTACTCCCATATGTTTACTGGGTAATGAATGTATGCATTTCTGGTAGAAATCATATTCTATTCCCTCATCAAGGTTTATTTTTATTTTTTGTTTTGTGGATTATAGCATTTAGATCAGGCATTCTGAACATATAATATTAATAAATTTATATAAATTAAATGTGTTATTCATGGGTTCGGTTATCAATACATTATTTTCATATTCATTAAGCGAGTTAAAACAGATGAGACGGATTGAATAGTCAAACCTTAACATTCTAATTTATTTAACTAATTATACAAATAGACATGATTATAATACACATAATTATTCTTTTTAATTCTTTCTTGAAACATTTAAAATTATTATTGAAAAAAAAAAAAAAAACCTGTTTTGGATAACTGTTCTTAATTATATTTTAATAGAATTTTTAAAAAAAAACTCAAATGTGAAATTTGAGTGTAACTATGTACAATGTGAAATTTTCATAATATTTTAAATTTTTTTAACAAAAAAAAAAATACAATTTGTATTTTTGGTCAAAAGCTTGTTAAACATGACCATCAACAGTTACCAAACGTGCCATTACGCATTCTATTAATTTTTAAAGCAATGAAATTTAGGAAAACAAACATTTTTTTTCTTTCATAGGCAAGAAAAGAAGCATATTTTTGGAGGCACCAAAATGCAAATCATGATTTATGATGATGATGAAGTGAAAGAAAAAAAAAAAAAAAAAGAGGGCATTTGTACTGAAATTTTACAATTTTTGTTGAGATTTGGAAATATCGACCAAAAGTTCATCCAAAGGGGTTGAATGGGTCTGATCTACCAAGTTCGAATGCAGGCCATGGTGTTTAGCAGACGAGGTGTCATGGTGTTCAGACCTGGTTTATGTTGGAATTTAACTATTTATGCTTAGCAGAAAAGCCATTAATGAAAATGAAGAATGAAGATCTCTTGGAATGAAAAAGGAGGACAAAATATCATTAAAAGAAAAGGGCTTTAGGTTTAAGTTGAAGGTGATGAAAGTGCAGACCGCAGAAGATATTTTGGTGTACAGACTCTTTTAACTTTTCATGGAGACGGTTGGGTCAAGCTGTGTTAACAGCTAATCCAGTGGCAAGTGTCTTGTGGTCCCTGTGGCTGCTTAAAAAGACCAAAGATACTCGGATGGATCAGATCCTTCCTGCCTAAAGAAATCTCTACCACCCACACGAAGGGGTTGCTTGGAAAGCCAAGGAAAATCATTATGTTCATCTGTTCTGCTAAAATTGTAGGAACAGATGAACAGAATGATTTTCCCTAGGCATGGAAGGAAAATTTCATTCATTTCTGGAAGAGACCAGTGACAACGTCTCCTTGGAGAAGAAAAGACATTGAAATGAAAGGAAATATGGGATATAATATTCATTCTATCCCACCCATTTGAACTAGCTGTCACATTGAACTTTAATTAGATCAGAAACCAAAGATTAATGGAGCAAAAACCTGTACAATCTGATACTTCATTGCCAGTTTTCATAAATTTTTATACATGAGAATTCATAAAGCAATCTCCAACTCTAGCACACCCCCCAAAGCCTAGTATTTGTAATAACCAAATTTTTAGAAACTAGAGAACTAACTATCCATGTGGTTATGAATTGAAGCTGCCCTTGCAAGAAGTTCTAGCTGTTCTGGTAAGTCTCCAGGATCAATATAGAATCCCCTCCTCACAAAAGATCTTGGAACTGTAACTGTCAAGACTCCATCCTCATACCCAGCTGAGATGCCAACGACATCTATCATATCTGGAAGCCGGAATTTCCTCATGAAGCTCTTTGCAGGCTTTGTTGATTCATCAATGGCCTCTGTCCGGATCATGAGGTATCTTGAGTCCTCAAGCTCCACTCTTATCTCCTCTTTCCTCACACCTGCCATAACAACCAAACCATATTTCAATACCAACAGAACCTGCCACATGGAGAAGCAATGAAAAGAAGAAGAAAAGGAAATAGGATTCAAATATGGGCAAATTCTTCTATCTTCTATGTTCTAAGGTTAGATCCTGGAAAGAACAAGAAGACAGGAATCCATTGTTGAATAATTTTCTAAGCAGCTCCTTTCCTTTAAGGCTAAAAGATTCCCAGGAAGGTTGGCTGAGTAAATGTGAGACTCGAACAATCACATAACCACAGCAAGATGAACATTGACTTTTAGATATGAACACTTCTTAAATTCTCACCCTTAGATAGAAGTCTGGTCGAGAATATATATCAAATTTACCAAAATCTGAATGCCAGCCCTTCCTCATATGCTTTATCCTGTTTAGTAATAGGAGAGTTTTTGTCACTTAAAACGCATAAATATAAGAACTTAAAAGAGGAGATGTGGAAGTTTCATCATGAAAGAAGAAAGACAACCGAACACAATTAAAGTTTATGGAATATTTTACTCACTTTCAAAGTTGTCTTCACTGGTAAATTTGCTTGAGGATCAAAAACATCATTGTTGGGACCAAGCTTCAATAGAAAATCAGGTTTCTTCACATAACCACAACCACCATTGGCTCTGCACATTCCTTGCATCAACCAAAGTGACTTGCCGTATCCCTATCACAGGAGCATAATGGTATTTTTAGTACATTCAAATATATGTCAATTGTTCTTCTTAGTACCCAGTTTATTTTTCATGGCATTAGAGAGGCGTATAATTCATCCTATGTAAAGGGTCATATTTAGAATTCATGATATGACACTTTAAACATTTTTGCCATCATTTTATGATGCCTTTTTTTTTTTTTTTTTTTTTTTTTTTAATAATTACAACATTTGGCCAAGTAGATTAGTGTGTTCAGTTGCTCAGATGTCCGCGAAGGCACTTTTCTAGAACTGTTCATTATTTGTTGTAATTGGACCTCATTAAAGACTTCTAAATTTCTAATGGGAGGTCATTCATGATGCCATGAATTTCTTAGTTTTCTCTAAGTTGAATTTGAATGCAAACCCTGGATGCATGTTTGCAGAGCCAAACTCTAACTTTGATCAGCCCACAAAAGATGCCAAAACCTCAAGTACTACTGATCCAGTGAATTTGAATCCTGATAGGTAATTTGGAAAAACCCCTATCTCCCCCTCCCTTTTTTCAAACCATTCATTACCAGACACCATGGTTAGCATACTTGATTTTTTGACTTTATGGTTATCTGAGAAGTGTTCAACAGTGCCCAATAAGACGGCCAATACAGAAAGTCATTTTATATTACAGGCTGATAGAATGTATCTCTGATTAAGGAAATAGCTTTAGAGGCAAAGGATCTCTTAGTGCCACACTTGCAATATACAAATCTACTGGTACATTTTGGATGTTTTTTCAAAAAAACATAAATGCATTGAATTTGAAGATGCTGAATCTGGTATTAACTGTCACGAGCATAAATGCAAAACTAACCCAAGTAAAATATAAAGATGAACTAAATGTAGGGACTAAATAAAGTTTCCACCAAACCTGCATATTAAATGCCACCATTTGAGCTCCATGCATCCATGCAGTTAGCGTATCACAATTTGATGAATCAACCCGTACACCTTTTGGATATACTCTCAGAAAATTTCCCTGTGTAAACCTAGGCCAATGTAAATAAGTCTTAATTATTCAGCTTAGGAAGTAAAACATGGAATGCTTGGTAATGAGGTGTACCTTAAAAAGTTTATACATGTTGGGATAAAATCCAACAAGAAAGCTGCCAAATAAGCCGTATAAAAATTCTGTGACTACATTAAAAGGGAAGTAAATCAGAACACTATATGATTGAAGAGTGAGTTATTAACATGTAAGAACACCAAATATAAAAAGGTAGTTCGTATATGAAGCTCATATTATTTGCAACAAGAAAATTAAAGAGCTACTCCATTACTTCTTTCACTACTTGTTACATAAAATATTTTCCATTTGAAGACAATAATCTGGGCAACCCAACAAAGGTCATTAACGGAACAAGTTATGATGACTTCCAATGATAATTAACCATCTGGTGGCAGAGTTAAAAAATGAAAATTTATAGCAGTGAAAAAAAGTTCACTTTATGTCCTACAAATCATCATATCCTTATATCATGGCATGCTCCATCTCATTCAAACATGATCATTGAAACAATATTCCGCTACTTCACATGTAGCACCACTCTAGTTAGTGATAGTTAAATTCTGTATTTGATAATATCAGATGATATCAATTACCCCTTAACATCTATATCCTAATATTTTATAGATTTTAGATAATAGCAACTAATTTTCATGACTTGGATATTGTTATACTGAGGACAACCAAACTTACTATAAAGTAAGCAAAAGACATGTCTGCAACACATGCACCAAGCAATAGTATTCAAAATATGTACTCCTTATTCCATCACACCTTTCCTGTTGCATTAAAGGTTATTACTGACTTACGCACCACAGTTCTTTCTGCTTGACATGTCCTGTTCATATTGGACAAGTAAAATGTTTGGCTCCAAATTTCAGGTTCCTACAATTATGTTGATCAAAACTAAAGCAAGAACCAGCAAATTAAGAAGATCATAATGTCCTTCAAGTGTAATGGTGTGCAGTAGTCAACTCTAAGGCATTTTCAATAACAGTAACGTTTTCGACACTCCCTGTGACAACCCAAAAAACACCAAACATTGGGAGCCTTTACTTTTCTATACCTTTTCTATAGTTGATATAGGATCCAGTGCATAATGAAATTGCTCTAAAGCAGCCCAAGAAAAAAAAATTGCAATAATGAGGATTAAAATTTGAATATATTGGGAGACTCCTATGTCAATTACATTGACAGTGCTTCAAATAATGGCATAAATGATGATTTATGCATAGCTTGTGATCCACATGATATATTAATTTTCTGCACTTGGCCTAGATCTACGGATGGCTTTGCAAGCTTACACAGACCAAAATGTAGATATGATAAACTGGTGTCTTATAAGCAAAACTGCAGATTTGTTGATGCTAGATCAATAATGAATCGTACACCGCATAAAAATATAATTGCAAATGGTAACAGGTCATTCAGTTTCCATGCGCTAAGGGGTTGACCGTACCTGAATCTCTTGCAAGCCTAAGGCTCTACCAATGGATGTGGCGGTCAAATCACTCCCACCCCTACCCAAGGTAGTATTGCACCACATTTCCTACCCTGCAATAACAAGAAAATAAATCTTATCCATTGGGAGAAACATAGGTCCAGTAGGAATGGAATTGAAAGAAAAATCTATCGTACCAAACATAATTCCTAAACATACAAGCCAAATACGCCTTCTGAAACAAACTTACAACATTCCAGCTTCAGCTCACATATCGCACAATTACCTTGGCCAAATAGTCTGCAGAATAGAATGTGAAATTGATAAAGAAAGTTGCACAGTTCAAACAATAAATTGTACTATATTGGATTTAAGGTTTGCAGCAAAGTTATAGCACAGAAGAAATATAAAATTAATGAGTTTATATCTTATTTTCATTCTTATCAAAGAACTAGGAATCCATTCCAAGGACCTTTCTTTAGTTACACGTGTTCTACTTTTTTCCTATGGTAAAGAGAGGGCATAACAAAATGGGTTGCAAACAAAAACAAGGGAAGTGTACAAGGCACACCAAAGCCAAAAGAAAAACAAAGTATGATCTCCCAGTGGCCAAACACAAACCCAAACCCAAACCCAATCCAACAACAAACCCAATAAAGCAAAGATTAGTATTCATGATTGAACTGCAGAAGCATGTGAACAAAGCTTTGATTCTTTGGCAATCAACTTCAATCACTCCACCCATCAAAAGTTCTGTTTTCTCATTCCCAATAACCCGGAACAAAATAATAATAATAATAATAATAATTCTGCAGCCTTTTTGAAGTAACTTATTATTGTCCAAAGCACATTGGACAGAGGCGAACATGGGTGTCATGTCATCAAAGTATGAGACCCACCTAATGCTGATATGGGGAATGGAGAAATTTGTCACACATCATAGCAAGAGCTGTCTTGCTGGCACTTCAACTAAACTGAATTACATAGGCATTTGTACCAAATATCAACATTGATTTATTGCAACTTCAAAGTGTGTGCTAGATATCAAATTGGGAGATTCGATAAAGACTAATTTTCAGACCAAGGGTTTCAAAGCCAAGGTTGGTGAATATAATAGTTCCAAGATGAGGATGTCAGTATTTTTCATTTGTGTTTGGCAACACTGAAGCACTTAGCTATTGTTTGGTTAGCAATTTGAAACTATTTTCCTCACTTTTAAAACCTAAACTCAATACCATTTCTTTTAAAAGTAATAGAAGTGCTTTGAAAAGCCTACTAAAAAAATTGTCTTACAATATTAATTACATAAATTCATAGATCATCTTTGCCCATGGCCTACCCTGGTGTAGGCAAATCACATAATATCTTAGTCTATCTTCTGTCATGTTCTTTCTGGATATTCAGTCATTTTGTCTACATTGAAAAAAAAAGAATGGCATGATATGCTCTGGATCCAACACTTCATATCTACCTCTTTTCTAGATGTTGTTTCCATAAAAAAACAAACTATTCAGGATGCCTCATTTTAGTTGCTAAGAAGACAGGAAAAATGAAACCCAAGCTTTATTTTTCTTCTCCACAACATTCCAGCAATCAAACCAAGCATGTAGGAAAAGTTGAAAACAAGACGAACTATGAGCTAGACTTGATAATCTGGATGCAACTGCTGTTACAGGACACAGGACCATGAAAAGGAAAATAGATATTTACAGGAAAGAGGCATTCGTGTCATGGACAGCTTAACCGAAGAAAGCAGATGAGCCTTTTCCATCCACCATTTGAATATCAATTTGTTTGTAAAAAAAGCTCAAACCAGTTACTCATTGATTACCTATAAAATATATTAATATTAAAAAAAATCTTGAAAAATAATTAATATTCACATAGTTGATAATATTCCAGATCCTTTTTGCATAACATTTTGAGGACCACCTGATTCTAGGTAACATAGTGAAGATCAATGACCACAACAACACATAGAAATGCAATGCAATCATAGGGTAATAATCTGCTTTTCCTTATGCACTTCAATACTAAATGCATTTTTGGATTTGTGGCAGGATTTTGAGGATCCAAAGATATTTTGGAGTAGGTGTCAATTTTCTTAGTTGAGGTGGTAGAATTTTGCTACTTGTGGCTAAAGTGGGATGGCTTAGGGGTTGTGGCTTAGTGGCTGGAGCAAGACTAACCAAGCTAGTTGCATGTTCTATCCTATAGTCAAAATGGATCATTTTCTTGCCCCAATCCTCTAAAGGAAACAAGGGCTGAGTTGTGACACTTAAACAATTTTGTTGCATTTTGCCTTGGACATGTGTTGGGTATTTATTAGCTCCTAGTGCGAATCTTCATAGCGAATATTGGTCATAGAGTTGACATTTCAAGTTTTAAATGGTAACTATGAAATTTTCTACAAATAAGTCTCTCTCAATCAAAGAAAAACACTTTTGGAAATCCATAAGGAAACTTTCCCGAGTTCTGAGAATCTTTCAGAACTTTTCTAAGAGATGCATTATTATAATGATAAGAGAAAGAGAGGGCCTTAAAGTCTTTATATTGAATCCTACATTCTTTATGGAAGCCTAAGTAGAAGCTACTTCAAACCAAGAAGGTTGAAGACTTGGAACACAGTTCAAAGAGTTCCATGACACCCTTCAAACCAAAGAAGTCAGAGATCTCAAAGACAGTCAAGTGTTTTCCTCATAGCCTTCCCACTACTTTCTCCCTTGGATATTATTTCCATCAGTTGATTCATTCAGTACAAGTTGAATATCCTTATGTTGTTATGTTGCCTATTCATCAACTTGACAATGTTCTTGGGCATTGATTTCTATGTCAACTTGTCAAAGAGAAGAACCCTGGAAACACAGATTTTGTCAAAGGTTCATAATAGAGTCGCTTTCCAAACCTTCTTGCATTTTTTCCCACAAAAGATCCATGCCACCTTAACACTTGTACATGCCATCCTTGCTCTTGATATTTAAGGGAACTATGTTGGATAAAAAGAAAGGAAACCACAACTCAAAGATTGATAAGTTGAAAAAATGCGTTATTTGTTATGGATTGAATGACACTTTATAATCTAGTGCATTTAAATTCAAAAGATCGATTTCCTGCTTCTGCAAAGGGCGGATGGAAGAGGCTCGTCTTAAGCTGTCCATGACACGAATGCCCCTTTACTGTAAATATCTATTTTCCCTTTCCTAGTCTTCTGTCTTGTAACAGCAGTCGTATCTAGAATATCGAATCTAGCTCATAGGTTGAGATTTCATCCTAGAATGAGAGGAGGCAAAGAATCTGCTCACCTAAACAGCTGGAAATGGCAATGTGAAAAAGCGACTCTTAGTCATATGTTGCTCCATGAATAAGTGACCCTAAAGTCAAAGATTGCTAGGCAAGGAGTGCAAGTGGGACAAAACTTCTCTCTGAACTTGGTATCTTCTCAATTTTCCAGTTGATGTAAGTGGGAATGGCTTCCTCCACAAAGTAAAAAGTTTTGGTATTTTAAATCTACAAAAGAAATGGAAATAATGAGAGAAAACAAGAGAGGAGGAAGGAATACATACAAACATTTAAAAGCCATGCATCCTACCAAGATAATATAGAATAAAAGAAAGCATTACCCAATTAAATTCTTCTCTCTACAATGGTGCCGCAGGGTTTAACTGGATAAGACTAGCTCTTTCTTTTCAGTTGGATGTACAGGACTATTATCAGTCCATTGGCAATAGTCTTTTATTCGAATACAAGCAACAACCATCTCTGTCAAGCGAACATCTGGAAGTCCAACAACCACACTGCCAGTGACTCTTGGGTGTTGTGATAGGACGGTATCCACCTAAGTCACCAAATAACTAAATCTTTAACAATTTTGAAGGCCACAGGCCAAATTAAATACTCATTTAAGAAAGAAGACCAGATTTTCTGAAAGAAATGGAACAGAAAATTCTAGTAAAAAATTCAACCTAATTCATGTTCTCTTCTTCATTTCAGTCACCAAACAACAAAAGGTGCAGGATTTCAAACTTTCTTTTCAAGAGAATCCCTAAAAAGGCCCTATTTTCCTCTGCCACTCTCAATCCTCGGAGGTACTAATCTAATCACGTTATTAATTTTTTTTTTTTTTGAAACCCCCCTTTGATTCCCAAGAAAATCCATCCCACATTTGATTTCCGGGAAAATTTATCCTCGTTTGATTTCCGAGAAAATCCATGAAAAACCCCCGAGGAAAACAAAAAAATAAAAATTGCTTTATTTTATTCCTCCATGTGTTTTCTGGATCTGTTCTAGGGGTCTCTTTGCTTTTGTAAACAAATACCCAAATATTTCTCCATATTTCAAACACTCGTGGTTCTCAAATTTTTTCCCCTCAACAATTCTCCACAAACGGCCGTCTTGTAAACATAAATATTTAAGATATAACAAAAAAAAATCCCCAAATATTCTAAATCACAGGTCTTGAACAATGCAAAACAACCTTCGGCCAAAATATTTTCTCAACACCCAAACAAATTCTTAATGGAAAACTCTCCTCCGATTAATCCAAAAGGAAGAGGAAGCTCCACTTCGATTTCCTGAGACGAAATGAGACGAATTGACAAAGAGTTACGAAAATGCAAAGCAAACGACCCATGAAAACGCAGATCGGGTTAGGGCAAAATGAGAGGAAATAGAGAAGGGGATGGCTGCTGACAAGGTTTCAGATCGAGTTAGGGCAAAATGAGAGGAAATGGAGAAGGGGGATGGCAGCTGACAAGGATCAATTTTCCCAAATTTTAAAGTTTATCGGGTCGGGTGTTCGTGGTTTTTGCAAATTTGATTACTTTTTAAGTTTTAGATTTCTGTTTATTAAAAGCATAACTTCCGGTGACATGGAGAAGGGGGTGACTGCTGACGAGGATGCATGGAAGGGTATTTTTGGAAATGCAATTATAAACAGTACCAGAGTGGATGAAAGGATAAAATTTTTTAATCAATGGACATATTTTGGGTTATGGAAAGTTGGGTTCTGAAAAAGTTATTATGTCCAAATGGGCGGATGAAAGCACAACTTTCCCAACAAATTATACAATAAAGTAATGCGTGGGAAAGAGAAAACAAAAGAAAAAGGGGATAGCAGCCTTTGATGGGCTGTCTTCCATACTGGAACTCATTAATCAGAGAGACTGATCTGTTTTCGACAACCACAAGTCTTTTCTGCTCTCCCACTTTCTCTTCTTTTCTTGAATCTCACTTCTTGTTTCTTTCATCTCTCAAGGCAAGGAATGGATTGTGTGAGCCCAATCTTGGATGTTGTAACTCGCGTATGGGACTGCACAGCCAAGCATGCAGTCTACATCAGGGATCTGCAGGAAAATATGGACTCTTTAAGAAACGCAATGCAGGAGCTGAAGACTGTATATGAAGATGTGAAGGCAAGAGTTGATCTTGAAGAGCAACGGCAAATGAAGCGCACAAATGAAGTGGACGGCTGGCTCCATAGTGTACTAGACATGGAAATAAAAGTCAACGAGATCCTGGAGAAAGGCGATCAGGAAATCCAGAAGAAATGCCCTGGAACTTGTTGCCCCAGAAACTGCCGATCCAGCTACAAGCTTGGGAAGAAAGCGAGTAAAAAGCTGGGTGATGTGACTGAATTAAGGAGCAAGGGACGCTTTGATGTTGTGGCTGATAGGTTATCTCAAGCTCCGGTGGATGAGAGACCGATGGAGAAGACTGTGGGCTTAGATCTGATGTTTACAGAGGTTTGCAGATGCATCCAAGATGAGGAACTCGGAATTATTGGGTTGTACGGCATGGGGGGTGCCGGGAAAACTACCCTCATGACCAAAGTGAATAATGAGTTCATCAGAGTGAGCAAGAGCTTTGAAATCGCCATCTGGGTTGTAGTATCCAGGCCTGCAAGCGTGGAAAAAGTACAAGAAGTCATTCGCAACAAATTAAACATTCCTGAAGACAGATGGAGAAACAGAACCGAGGATGAAAAGGCAGTAGAAATTTTTAATGTCTTGAAGGCAAAAAGGTTTGTGATGCTGCTAGATGATGTATGGGAGCGGCTTGATCTCCAAAAAGTGGGGGTTCCTTCTCCTAATTCCCAAAACAAGTCCAAAGTAATATTAACAACCCGTTCTCTGGATGTTTGTCGGGATATGGAAGCTCAAAAAAGCCTTAAGGTGGAGTGTTTGACAGAAGATGAGGCTATTAATTTGTTCAAGAAGAAGGTTGGAGAGACTACTCTAAATTCACATTCGGATATACCCCAACTTGCTGAAATTGCTGCTAAAGAATGCCAAGGCTTACCACTTGCACTCATCACTATTGGGCGAGCTATGGCTGGCAAGAACACTCCACAAGAATGGGAGCGAGCAATCCAAATGTTGAAGGCTTATCCATCAAAGTTTTCAGGTATTCCCGATCATGTATTTTCGGTCCTCAAATTCAGTTACGATAACTTGTCAGATGACACCATCAAGACTTGTTTTTTATATCTTGCTATATTCCCAGAGGACCATCAAATTAAGGATAAGGATCTTATATTCCTTTGGATTGGAGAAGGGTTTTTGGATGGATTTGCTAGCATAGATGAAGCATTTAACCAAGGGCACCACATCATTGAGCATCTAAAGACAGTATGTCTATTCGAGAAGGGTGGATTTAATAGGGTTAAAATGCATGATGTCATTCGTGATATGGCTTTATGGTTAGATTCAGAATATAGGGGCAATAAGAACATGATCTTGGTTGAAGAAGTTGATGCTATGGAAATTTACCAAGTTTCAAAGTGGAAAGAGGCACATCGGCTATACCTGTTGACAAGTAGTTTGGAAGAACTCACTATACCACCATCTTTGCCTAATCTCTTGACTTTAATTGCTCGGAGTAGAGGCTTGAAAAGATCTAGGAGTAGAGGCTTGAAAACATTTGATAGTAGAGGCTTGAAAACATTTGAGAGTAGATTCTTCCATTTCATGCCGGTTATAAAAGTTCTGGACTTGTCAAATGCTGGAATAACTAAATTACCTACTGGAATTGGTAAATTAGTTACACTGCAATATCTCAATTTGTCAAAGACAAATCTAAAAGAATTGTCTACGGAGCTTGCAACTTTGAAAAGACTAAGATGTCTGCTGTTAGATGGTAGTCTTGAAATAATTTTTAAGGAAATAATATCACATCTCTCAATGTTGAGAGTTTTTAGCATAAGAATTAAATATATCATGTCAGGTATTTCATCACCCACAGACGAGGAGGAAGCTGATTATTCAAGGAAGGATGATAAGGCTATTTATTTACATGAGGATAATAAAGCATTATTAGAGGAGTTAGAAGGGTTGGAGCACATAAATTGGGTCTCTTTGCCCATTGTAGGTGCTCTGTCTTTCCACAAGTTATCGAACTCCCAAAAATTACTGAATGCTATGAGAGATTTACACCTTTGGAACTTGGAATGTATGAGGATGCTCCAATTGCCAAGAATCAAACATCTACGTACCCTTGCAATATGTAGATGTGGGGAGCTACAAGACATAAAAGTCAATCTAGAAAATGAGAGGGGTAGATGGGGATTTGTAGCAAATTATATCCCAAACTCAATTTTCTACAACCTCCGAAGTGTATTTGTTGATCAACTTCCAAAGTTGTTGGACTTGACATGGCTTATTTACATCCCAAGTCTTGAACTACTTTTTGTACATAGATGTGAATCCATGAAAGAAGTGATAGGTGATGCGAGTGGGGTCCCCGAAAATCTTGGCATATTCTCAAGACTTGAAGTTTTGATCTTGCATTACCTACCAAATCTAAGGAGCATCAGCAGACGAGTTTTGCCATTTCCTTCCTTGAAAACCCTCCGCGTGACGAAATGCCCAAACCTAAGGAAGCTGCCATTGGATTCAAACAAAGGCAAGAAACAGCTTTAAAGACAATTGAAGGGACATCAGAGTGGTGGCAAGGGTTGCAGTGGGAGGATGAAACCGTTCAACTCACTTTCAGTCCCTACTTAAATGCGATCCAGTGGAGAAATGAGAAGATGACCTTATTCTCCCATGCTCTCGCAGGTACTGCCTTCTTTTTTGGGACAAAGTTTCAAATGTCTCATGTGTCTTCAAGTTCATGTTTTTCTGTTATAAGTGGATAAAATTTATTTTTATTTCCACTTTTGTTTTAGTTTTTTTCCTGACCTCACGCATTACTCACCCCAATGAATTTAGTTATAGTTTAAAAAGAAACTATTAATAAAACTCCAAACAAAATAACTTTTCTTAATGTTGATCCTATTTTCCCTTTCCATATCCTAAAATACATGTTTGTAAAACAGATTAAGGCATAACTTTTGGATCCGATGCATTACTAATATTATCTCAATCTTTTTATTTATTATTTGTTCTAGAGACAAGGACTTAATATTTTTGTCTCTTGAATTTTTTATTTTTTATTTTTTATTTTAAATGAAACTTAATTAAAACCATCTCTTACATGCATGTTTATTTTCAAAATTATTTCTCTTGAGGAATTTAGACTATGAAAATACCTACTTTGGAGAATTATTATGAAAATGTTAAAAATGAACTTATTTTACACTTTGTCTACATCATCTTAACTTGGGCATACAATTCTAAAGAATTTGGATTAGTTGTTTGTTTATGGGTATGTATTTCTAAATATTACTTCAAATTTGAATTCATTTGTTTACATTTCCATTATATAAATTGTAAATAACTCTAGTTTACACGTATCCTTTGCAACTACTTATTAGAATTTGTTATGATTGATAACGTTCATGAATTGTTGTTTGCATGTAAGTTAAATATTTAGATTCACTTAATTTTTTTTATTTAGATTATAGGCCAATGATCCAACTGATTTATGTTTTTGTTTTTGTAGGATAAGGTTTTGAAGAATGGTCGGACTCAACTGAAACTTCTTGCAAATGTTTGAATTTCTGGATGCTAAGTATGCACATGGTGGATTGCAGAAATAATCATCCAAAGAGACAAAAAATAAAATAAAAACTCCTTTGTGCTTATATTGTGTGTAAAGATGAGTGAAAAGAACTCTTGTATATTTGGATTGTATGTAGGGTGTCATACCATGAAGCTACTATAATTTTTATTCGCTTTAATGGATTGGAGTGTTTGTATTAAGAATGACAATTTCTCAACTTGGGATTTGAAATAAATTTTAGTTAATACTTCACCAATCTAGTTTTTAAAAGCACATACATTAAAGGGGTTCGAGCTTATGTCCTTCCATCTCATGACATATTTAGAGAATTTCTAGTTCATATTATAACACCATAGGAAATGAGCATGCCTCAATACCCTTGCCCTTAAAACTGTTTGGGAATGTTTGATGTGTGAGGATTGAAATGAAAATAGAGGTGAAGCTAGATACCTTGTGAAAAAGAGAATCGTATATGAATGTGTTTTGATTTCCATGAAAATGAATATTTTATTCTTATTTTCATTTCTAATAAGTAATCCAAATATATTATGTGCCCTAGAAAATAGAAATTTGAAATTGGGCCTCATTAGTTCAATTTGCTATTAAATAATTCAAACAAGCAGAGGATTAAGACCATAACCATTTATGCCATGTTGACTTTGATTATGCTTATATATACACATATTTATATCATCACCAAACAACAAAATCATAAAGCTATAAATTTAATAATATGTGAATAAAAATTGTAAAATATAAAGTTAATAAAGCAAAAATAAAATAAATAATAAAATTATATTTCTCTCTTTAATATATGATTGATCTTTTTAATAATAAAATATTAATAACTTTTTACTTGATAAAATTCAAAATATTGATACATTTGTATTTTATCATTTGTTCACAATGATATTATTAAAGATAAAATGATGAAAAATTTAAGTTTTTTAATTATTTATATATAATTTTTTACTTCTTTTAACTATTTTTAGTTGTATTTACCAATGATGGAATGTTAGAATTTTATTTCACTCATACTAATTTATTATCTTTTTAATAGAAATTAAGGTTATATGATAATACATGTTAGAAAAATTAGGCTAATCCAATCTATGGTAATAACCATAAAGGGAGGGGGGTGAAAAGGGTGATGCTTTCTTTTTCCAAATTTAAACTACGTGAATATAATAGACAATCATATACAAATATATAATAAAACAATATAAAGACAATTGAATATAAAGTAAAAGAATAGGGAAGAGAGAATGCAAACGTAAGATTTTATAGTGGTTCGGCACAACTCGGCCTACATCCACTCTCCTTTAACTTCAATTCCAAGCTTGAGGTTCCACTAATTCAAGACTTACAAACCAAGACTTCAAGTAATACAATTGGATTATGGTTCCAATCCACCCTTTTGGACTTTTGACTCCAAGCATCCTTTACACTTCTCAAGAGATACCCCACTCTTGGATAACCCCTCAAGTGATACTTCTCACTTGAGAATTTCTAAGTGATACCTTATACTTAGATTCTTCATCTCAAAGATATACAGATAATTTCACAAACTCCTAGTATAAAACTTTAGACTCAAAGATTGAATGATGCACAAAACATATGCAAGTTTTAGAACAAATGGTACACTAAAAAACACTCTTCCAAGGCTCAAATATATTCAAGAAAGGTTTGAGAAGGTTAAGCTCATAAACAATGAAGATTTGGAGCCTTTTTATAAAGGAAAAAAACCAAACTAATCGTTGGGGGTTCGACCGATCAAGCCAGGGGTCGACTAGTTGACTAGCTGTTAGCATTTAATGCTTAACAGGTGACTATTTGATCTCAACCGGTTAATGGTCACACCTTGATTGGTTGAACAATTGTTCTGGAAGAGAGAGAAGATTTTTTGCACCCTTAGACCGGTTGAGTTGGGGGGTTGACCTGTTCCTCATCTGGTTCAACCGGTTGAGCCATTTTTTGCTCAACAACCAATTTTTTCAACTTAAAACCTTTTAAACAAGTTTAAAAAACATTTGACATAAAGTTTTAATTGATAACATGAAATCATCCAATTTAAAACAAAATAACTCTTGGATGATTTTGATGCATAAGTAAAGAATGTAATGCATGAAAATTCTAGTGCACCAACAACCTTACAAAAAAATCTTATGAAGCTTAGGTCTTTGAGGTCGTCTTCTTCTTCATGATTTCTCTTTGGCTTGATTTGTCTTTATGATTGTCATTTTGGAAATCTTCTTACCTAATCACACTTGAAATATAATCATTAATTCTAAATTTTGTTTTGTTATCATCAAAACCGAGATTAACCAAACCTTGGTTTCACAATATATAATTTAGAAAATTAGATGATTTTAGATATAGATTATTGATCTTGTTAATACTGATCATGATATGATTTTTTTTTTTTTTAAATTTGACTTCATACATAGATCATAGAAATTTTATTTACTTTTTAATTTTATTAAATAAATATAGGTGAATCAAAATAAAACCCAAACAAGCATATTATATTTTTAATCTATAAAATATCCTTGAATCTTTCATAAATGCCATGGAGAAGATGAAAAACATAATTGAATCTTTCTATCACTTCTTTACAAGAGTACAATTGACTACACATTCAACTAAAATTTCTTTTATTATCGTTTTGTGTTTTTGTGTTCCTTTTTACCTTTTCACAAATTTTAACCTGGGCTCAGGACCAATTGTTATGTCAATGAAGGTACCAAAGTAAACATATTAATGAAAAAATAAAATAAAATAAAGCAATCCAAACGCAAAAGGAATTTGAAGCGCTTCCCAACAATAAATGTTGGGAAGTATCTAAAGTTTGACTATTGAATGTGTATGGTAAGATCAAGGTCATCAAATGAGAGTATAAATAGATGAGACCAAGGTATAAAGATACAAATAAATGTGATTAGAATAAATAAAAAATATATTTGAAGATGTATATGTGTCACCACCTAATTGATGATGTCTTTCGATACATACATAAAAAATACACTTTAATATGATAGATGGATCCCTAAAAATATTCTCCAACTTATTTTCTATTTTAAAAAAAATAAAAATAGAAAACATTTTAAACAAAAAGACTTAATATTTATGTCTCCTTATTTTTTTTTCCCAATGAAAAATAATTACAACTATATGGGTCCCATGCATGTTTATTTTCAGAATTATTTCATATAAATATGAAAAATTGCTAGCTTTAAAGAATCATTATGAAAATATTAATTTTCATTCTTGATTGAAGATGGTAATGGTGAATCCATTTTCAACTTTGTTTACATTCTTTTACCTTGGACATTTACTCCAATAAATTTGGATTAGTTTTTGTTCATAGGTACCTATTTCTAAAGATCAATTCAAATTTCACTTGATATGTTCACATTTCATTGTAGAAATCTCTTGGTAATTTCAGTTTTCTATCATATTTCTTCATCCATCATAATATGATATGGAGACCGTAAATGAAACAAATAATTAATAATTTGATTTTAAATTATTAAATACTTGATTAAATATGACAGTTGAAGCAGAGTAGGTAAGGGGAAATAATAGATTTGGAATAGAAGCTCAATGAAACTGGTGAGTAGTGGAGTACTCGTTACTTTGCATTATTGAAGTAATGTGGGACAAGAGAATGGTAGTGGCCTTATCTCTTTCGCCACCATTAATCAAGATTGTGGGCCACTAATCACCATTATCAGATGTCATTGCACAGCACAACGCCTTCCAAAGGATTGCATATTCAGCTCCATTAATAACCAATAGCCTCCCTTGATCAATCACTTCAAAGGGATGAGGAGCAGTCTGATATATTGAAATGCTAAAGCCCAGACTAATCAGATCCATAATGTGATCAGGGACTCAAAATAAGAAACACTCTGGAATCTTGACATCAAACTTTTTTTTCGTTTTGGAAAGTAAAGTCCACACTGCGAATTGGAATTCCTTCATCAGGGAGATTGATCTGTTTTTGACAACCACAAGTGAAGAGCTAAAACTCTGACTAATTAATCACACCCAGAATGTGACCAGGGACTCATAACAGGAAACACTATGGGATCTTGATATGAAGCTTCCTTGTCTTTTCAGAAAGTAAAGTCGACACTCTGAAAAGAAAATGATAATGCGTGAAAAAGTGAACTTTGACCCAAAATAATTCGTTTTAAAAAAAAATTCCAAAAAATAAAGTTATTTTCAAAATAATGTCCGATCTAATGCGTCTGTGCCATATAAGCTGTCATATCATAAAACCGTAGTTGGTGACTACGGTTTTATTTTTCTAAAGTCGTTAGAAACCGTAGTTACCAACCACGGTTTTAACTTTAAGTTTAAAGGCGTAGTTGGTGACTACGACTTTGACTTTTTTTAAAATGGTCAAAGCCGTAGTCACTAACTGCGATTTTAACTTTATATATATTTATATATAACTTTAATTTTTTTAATAAAAATATTATATTATTTTGATTTTAATATACTTATTTCATTATTTTAAAAATAATAATATATGAAATTAAATAATTGATATTTTTAATTTGATATAAATATATTTTTAAATTTTATTAAAATAATATACTCTATATTTAATATAAATATATTTAGTTAATTATATTTAAATATAAATAAAATATAATAAATTATGAAAGCCTATTAAAAAACAAATAATATAAATTATTATATTAATTAATAATTTTTTATATACTATATGTAAGTGGTATATAATGTCACATGTATATAAGTTTAATTAAGTTTAAAATTTATCATATTTTAATTTAAGTTCATAATATTATATCGATATGATAATAATTTATTTATATATTTAAATAAATATGCTAAATTTTAAACTTAAATTAAACTTTTATATATATATATATATATATATGTGTGTGTGATATTATATGCTACTTACATATAATATATAAAAAAATTATTAATTAATATAATAATTTATATTATTTTTTTCTCCAAATAGGCATTTATAATTTATTTATTTTAAATAAACATAATTTATTATATTTTATTTATATTTAATTTTAATTAAATAATTATATTTATATTAAATATAGTGTCAATTGTTTTAATAAAATTTATTTATATATTTAAATAAAAATGTGATAAATTTTAAACTTAAATTAAACTTTTATATATATATATGTGTGAGAGGTATTATATACCACTTATATATAATATATAAAAAATTATTAATTAATATAATAATTTATATTATTTTTTTATTTTTCTAAATAGGCATTTATAATTTATTTATTTTAAATAAATATAATTTATTATATTTTATTTTAATTAATTAATTATATTTATATTAAATATAATGCCTATTGTTTTAATAAAATTTAAAAATATATTTTTATATCAAATTAAAAATATCAATTATTTAATTTCATATTTATTATTTTTAAAATAATGAAATAAGTATATTTAAAATCAAAATAATATAATATTTTATATAAAGTTAAAACCGCAGTTGGTGACTACGGCTTTAAACTTAAAGGTTTTTTTAATCACTTTAGAAAAATAAAACCATAGTCATCAGCAACGGTTTTATGACATAGCAGCTTATGTGGGCACAGACGCATTAGATCGGACATTATTTTAAAAACAATTTTATTTTTTGAATTTTTTTTTTAAAACCCACAATTTTGGGTCAAAGCTTTGGAAAAGCAGCCTTTGAATAAAATTATTGAAGTTATGTCGGAGGTGGGGTCAGGGGTGTCTTCCAACAGTGTAACTAGCAATAATGCGATCACCCATATTGGAATTCCTTAATCGGAGAGATTGAACTGTTTTCGACAACCACAAGTCTTCTCTGCTCTCCCACTTTCTCTTCTTTTCTTGAATCTCACCTCTTGTTTCTTTCATCTCTCAAGGCAAGGAATGGATTGTGTGAGCCCAATCTTGGATGTTGTAACTCGCGTATGGAACTGCACAGCCAAGCATGCAGTCTACATCAGGGATCTGCAGGAAAATATGGAGTCTTTAAGAAACGCAATGCAGGAGCTGAAGAATGTATATGAAGATGTGAAGGGAAGAGTTGAACTTGAAGAGCAACGGCAAATGAAGCGCACAAATGAAGTGGACGGCTGGCTCCATAGCGTCCTAGCCATGGAACTAGAAGTCAACGAGATCCTGGAGAAAGGCGATCAGGAAATCCAGAAGAAATGCCCTGAAACTTGTTGCCCCCGAAACTGCCGGTCCAGCTACAAGCTCGGGAAGAAAGCGAGTAAAAAGCTGGGTGCTGTGACTGAATTAAGGAGCAAGGGACGCTTTGATGTTGTGGCTGATGGGTTACCTCAAGCTCCGGTGGATGAGAGGCCGATGGAGAAGACTGTGGGCTTAGATCTGATGTTTACAGAGGTTTGCAGATGCATCCAAGATGAGGAGCTGGGAATTATTGGGTTGTACGGAATGGGGGGTGCCGGGAAAACTACCCTCATGACCAAAGTCAATAATGAGTACTTCAAAACATGCAATGACTTTGAAGTGGCCATTTGGGTTGTAGTATCCAGGCCAGCAAGTGTGGAAAAAGTACAAGAAGTCATTCGCAACAAGTTAGACATCCCGGATAATAAATGGAGAAACAGAACCGAGGATGAAAAGGCAGTAGA
This sequence comes from Vitis amurensis, assembly GCA_037355405.1. Taxonomy (NCBI): domain Eukaryota; kingdom Viridiplantae; phylum Streptophyta; class Magnoliopsida; order Vitales; family Vitaceae; genus Vitis; species Vitis amurensis. The sequence continues at coordinate 7,752,451 of CM074684.1, forward strand.
AATTTTTAATGTCTTGAAGGCAAAAAGGTTTGTGATGCTGCTAGATGATGTATGGGAGCGGCTTCATCTCCAAAAAGTGGGGGTTCCTTATCCTAATTCCCAAAACAAGTCCAAAGTAATATTAACAACCCGTTCTCTGGATGTTTGTCGCGATATGGAAGCTCAAAAAAGCATTAAGGTTGAGTGTTTGACAGAAGAGGAGGCCATCAATTTGTTCAAGGAGAAGGTTGGAGAGACCACTCTAAATTCACATCCAGATATACCCCAGCTGGCTGAAACCGCTGCTAAAGAGTGCGAAGGTTTACCACTTGCACTCATCACTATTGGGAGAGCTATGGTCGGCAAGAGCACACCACAAGAATGGGAGCGAGCCATACTAATGTTGCAGACTTATCCATCAAAGTTTTCAGGTATGGGAGATCATGTATTTCCGATTCTAAAATTCAGTTATGATAACTTGAAAAATGACACCATCAAGTCTTGTTTTCTATATCTTGCTCTATTTCAAGAGGATTATGAAATCATGAATGATGATCTTATAAACCTTTGGATTGGAGAGGGGTTTTTCGATGAATTTGACAACATACATTAAGCACAGAACCAGGGGCGCAACATCATTGAGCATCTAAAGGTAGTGTGTCTATTTGAGAGTGTTAAAGACAATCAAGTCAAGATGCATGATGTTATTCGTGATATGGCTTTATGGTTAGCTTCAGAATATAGTGGCAACAAGAACAAAATTTTGGTAGTAGAAGATGATACCTTGGAAGCCCATCAGGTTTCAAATTGGCAAGAGACGCAACAGATATCATTGTGGAGTAATAGCATGAAATACCTCATGGTGCCAACAACTTATCCCAATCTCTTAACCTTCATTGTTAAGAATGTGAAAGTAGATCCAAGTGGATTCTTTCATCTCATGCTGCCGGCAATAAAAGTTTTGGATTTGTCACACACTTCCATAAGTCGGTTACCTGATGGGTTTGGCAAATTAGTTACCTTACAATATCTCAATTTGTCAAAGACAAACCTAAGCCAATTATCCATGGAGCTCAAGTCTTTGACTAGTCTAAGGTGTCTACTATTGGATTGGATGCCATGTCTTAAGATAATTCCCAAGGAAGTAGTATTAAATCTCTCATCATTGAAATTATTTAGCTTAAGAAGAGTTCATGAATGGAAGGAAGAGGAAGCCCATTATTCATTCAACCTGGAGGATGCTAATGATTCATGGGAGAATAATAAAGTTGATTTTGATAATAAAGCATTCTTTGAGGAGTTGAAAGCTTATTATTTATCAAAGGATTGTCATGCTTTATTCGAGGAGTTGGAAGCCAAGGATTATGATTATAAACCTAGGTATTTAAAGGAGGATGAAAACAGAGCATTATTTGAGGAGATGGAATCCTTGGTACACATAAATGAGGTCTCTTTTCCCATAGAAGGTGCTCCATCTTTCCAAATATTATTGAGCTCCCAAAAGCTACAGAATGCCATGAAGTGGTTAACCCTTGGGAACCTGGAGTGTGTGGCCTTACTCCACTTGCCAAGAATGAAACATCTACAGACGCTTGAAATACGGATATGTCGAGATTTGGAAGAGATAAAAGTAGATCCAACACAAGAGAGGAGACGGGGATTTGTGGTAGATTATATCCCAGGCTCAAACTTCCACAGCCTTTGTAATATAATAATTTATCAACTCCCAAACTTGTTAAACTTGACATGGCTTATTTACATCCCAAGCGTTGAAGTTCTTGAAGTAACTGACTGTTATTCCATGAAAGAAGTGATCCGAGATGAGACTGGAGTTTCACAAAATCTGAGCATATTCTCAAGACTCAGGGTACTCAAATTGGATTATCTACCTAATCTAAAGAGCATCTGTGGACGGGCCTTGCCATTCACTTCCCTGACAGACCTCTCGGTGGAACGTTGCCCATTCCTAAGGAAGCTGCCGTTGGATTCCAACAGTGACACCTACAGCTTGAAGACAATTAAAGGAAGCAGATGGTGGTGGGATAGGCTGCAGTGGGAGAATGAAACCATTAAGAACACTTTCAATCACTACTTCCAAGATAAACCTTTCTCTTCCATGATCCCACAGGTACTTTCCTTTCCTTTCCTCTCTCTCTCTCTCCTCTTTTTTTGTGTGGGAGCGACCAATTTCAAATTTCTGAAATTTGGTCATCGTTGATGCTTTTCTCAACTAAGTGGATAAGAATTTTATAATTCTTTTTGCCAAATGCTAATGGAACAAAGTCGCGTGCCACTCACCTCTATAAAGCCTCACATGGATAGTTTCTTTCTTTGCTTATGAGTTATGGAGAAAGAAAGAAGTTATGATTTTGGATCAAAAGGGAAAAAAAAACTCTCTCATATATGAAAGTAAATAAATTACAACCAGTAGAATACATATGACAAAGAAGAGTCTTAGATTATAGTAAAGCAAATCCTGATATCAGCCTAAAAACTCGGTCACATAATCATTATAATCATTCTCATTGCAAGAATCCAGGGATCAATTGGAGTGTACCAGTATACTAACTAGTCTTAGGTGGTGTTTGTTTTTTTACTTAATTCTAAATAGAACTTTAATACTTAATAGTATTAAATATTAAGTTATTTGTTTTTGTAGTATTTTATTTCTATTAAGTATTAAAAAGTAAAAAAAACTATTGTGTTATTTTTTCTATTTAGAAAAAGCCACATATTTTGGCTTTTTCTATTTAGTAAAAAGTTTATAATAAGTCATGAAAAAGTAAAAAAACAAACAACCTAAATTCTAAAACTAAATGGTTTTCAGTAAAAAACCAAAAAAATAAACACCACCTTAATTTTCATACGACTACCTGTAGTTCCCCCCTAGTGCCAGGAGTTGAAAGGTAAGAAGTATATTTTTATCCCTTTCCTTTATACCGAGTGCTAATTCCTTCTAAGCAGTCTTAAGTGCATTTTAAGGGTCTAAGGGTGTGGGTGTAAGCGAGTATGAAGTCAAAGCCTTGAACCGGAAGTTCTCTCCTTCTTAATGAGTATCCGATAAGGTAAAAAAAAAAAGTGGTTTAATTTGATTGGGATAAGATTCTTTTTAAAGGAGAATAATCACTCTGATATTTCACTTATATATGGAATACTACTATACTAAAAGGTTGCTTTCTCCAGTATTATATACATCTTCATTCTTATTTTTAGTCTATCAATATTCTTAAGCAATGAAAGTCGAGATTCTTTTATATGCTTATGGCACTAAATAATTCCTCTTGTGATAATGGGACCTCACTATGGAATTTCATCCCCTCTTTCTCATGCTGTGACCTCAAACTGTGAAGGTAAGTTCTTAGGTTTCAATTTTTTATGGATTTTGTAGGTTTCATGGATTTTAGTGCGGTGGAATTCAGGGGTTTTAGGATGTTTGCCATGTGTTGATTTCAAAGGTTATCGTATTTTGCAATTAATAGATATCACGTTTAAAATAACTGGAAATTTGTGTGATTGATATTGGAACTTACTCCCATGGGGCTATTGAAATAATCTGCAACTGTGGTTTGACAGCTCAATTGAAGACATCTTGGACGTTTGCTAATAATGGAAGAAGATCATGTAGTTGTCCTAAATGGAAGACTAGCTTTTCATGTGGCTTCTTTGGATGGTGTGATCCGAAACTATGCTTCCATGGAAGACGAGTAGTGTTACAAAATTACAAATACATAAGAAGTTGTCCAGCTTAGAGATTGAGGTTGCTAAAGAAAGACTTAAATACGTTCTTCTATACACTTGTTGTATCATGGATATTAATTGAGTTTTGTATTTTCTCTGTAATTTCTCCTTATGCTCGTCCTGTTTTTTATGATGAAAGGTGCAACCTGTTTGCCTCCCTAAAAATGTAAAGATTTGGTATCGATTTATGACAAATGTTGAAAATAATGTTATGTTATGGAGTAGGACACTGACTTGTGCAGGTTGAGTGAGTTAGAAGGTTAACCCGTGCTAGTGAAAGAACTGTTCAAAGAAGACAGTAATAACATTTGTCTTAATACGTAAACCAAGATGATGAAACACACATGCATAATAACATCCATCTAGGAAGAGCATTTCCGAAGAGAGTAACTGGGCGTCAGGGACCATGATCACTCCGTGATATATGACTCTAGGTGCCGCTTCTCCGCCATCTTCCTTCTTCAATCACCATGCCGTTAGACCAGATCAAACGTCAAATACAATAGACTGAGTGAAAGTTTGGTTTAAGGATTCATCCTCCCACCAGCTTGATTCCCCTGTAATTTGCTTTAAGGTACTGGTTGAGCTGTTGGAATCCAATGGCAGCTTCCTCAGATTTGGGCAGCCTGTCACATGAACCTCTCTCAGGGAAGGAAATGCCAAGGCCCACCCTTAGATGCTCTTTAGATTTGGTAGATTCCTCAAACATAGAGCTGTGAGTCTAGAGAATATGCTTTTCTTATCTGAAACTTCATGGTCATCATGCATAACTCGCTCCATTGATGAGCACTCTTGCACATAAAGCTCCTGAAGGCTTGGGGCATAAATAAGCCATGTCAAGTCCAACAACTCTGGGAAAATTCAATGGTTACCTGAGAAGGTTGTGGAACTTCGAGTATCTGATATTATCTGGTACGGGCCCCTCCCTCCCTTCGTTTCCCAGATCTACTTTTATCTTTTCCAAAGTATTACAAAACACCGTACTTAAATTCTCCATTCTTTGTAGTGAAGATGACAGTTTGAGTGTGGTCAAACCTTCACAGCATTCGATTAATAGCCATCTTATCCCCATCTGCAACTTCCAAGAGCTCATTGATTAACTTTTGAATGGATAGAAGACTAGGTGTGGTGATGGAAATCTCATGTGTGTTCCTAGCAATCCAACTCGCCTACTAGGTGTTCACCCCCAATATAAGAAAAACTGTCGTCAATGCACATACTAAATAATTGCAATGACGAAAGCTTTGATATCAGCAGGGAAGGAATTATTCTGAGTAAGTAGAATCCAGTATCAAACACCTTAGATTTGTCAAATCTTTGAGGTCCATCGGCAATTCAATTATACACGTCTTTGACAAATTAAGGTAGTGTAAACTAACTAATTTACCTATTCCCACAGGTAGCTTAGTTAGATAAGAATGGGATAAGTCCAAAACTTTCATAATTGGCATGAACGGAAAGAATCCAGTGGGAAATATTATCTCTTGTACGTCGGATTTCACGATTAGAGTAAGGAGATTGGGAAAATGGGGTGCGTGCAGTGAGTTCAAAACTGTTATCCCATATCAACATTCTATGTGCCTCCTTCGATTTTGTGACTTCAGCAGTGTAGGGACCCCTCCCCCTGATGACACGTGGCACGCCTCGCTGTCCGGAGCAACTCCTCCAAACTCCCCAAAGAGGGACACGTGGCACACTCCCTTATCCGGACTCCCTCAGGGAGAAGCGCACGACACTCGCGAGCATCACATCCGGACGATAGCAAATCCTATCCAGATATGTTGTCCGGATCGTTGACTAAAGTAAGCAAGTCTTACTACGTCATTCCGATAGCCTGCCACGACCCACGTTCCGCCACCTGCAGAGTGAAAGGACAGGAATGATGGCAAGTCACCTCCCACGATCTTTGTCAACCGCCCGTAGGGTGATAATGGCCTTACCACCACCTAGAGGCATCATGACGAGCCAAAAAGTCTCCCTACCATTAAAGAGGGAGGCATAGCTCCTGTCACTATATATAAGGACCTTCACACAAGGAGAAAGGTAAGCTTGCTATACCTAGTAAAAGGCCAATAGATTAATCTCTCTAACCATGGTTGACAAAACCATTGGAGGGTGTGTCCGGACACCCTGTCTGGACATCTTTTGTAGGGACGACTGAACCAAAACTATATCTTGGTTGAAAGCGTGCGTCCATTTGGCAGCTACGTGGATCATCGGGACGCAAGGCCTCAACATTGGCGTCGTCTGTGGGAATCTTCACTGATTTAGTCACTGACAAAGATGGCCACACTTTCCAGAAGCCGCTCGTCTGGTAAGGGAGAGGAAGATAATTCTGAATGGCGCCAAGCCATCGAAAGAAGACAGTTGGCAAGCAAACGACAACTGCAAGCTCTCCTCCAGGAGATAGTAAGATTAAGAGAAGAAAACGATGTGTTGCGCATACAGGCTTCATCGACAGGGCCTCCCCATCGTCAACGTTCAAGAGGCCAGGTAGCAAACTCAAGACCTGACCCAGAGTCAATATACCCTAGGACAGCAGGAGCAATCCCTGAAACATGCAACGTTAGGCCACATGAGCCACACACGCCCATGCACCAAGCTCCCCACGAGGAAAGCTCAGACTCTACTCATTTTTTCAGCAAAAAGACAACGTGACAAAAAACCCCAGTTGTCAAACTCAATGCACGCCAAACTAGGCCCACAGAAGCCTGGAAGGCCAAGGCCACCAGTAGCCACAACCTAGGGAGCGCACTTTGACCTTATGGTCACCTCTATGGTGTAGAATGTTCCTCCACACCCTGACCCTATGGTCACCCCCATGGTACAGAACGTTTAGAACATTCCCCCACACCAAGCGATACGACAAGTTGGGAAAAACCTCCCAAACAAGCCACCCAATGGATCCATCAGCAAAAGGCTAGACGACAAGCTCTCCACGCCTTTTTGCTCTCATATTATTCATTATGAGCCCCCAAGGGGATTCCTCGTGCCTAAATTCTCCACGTACTAACGCAGATAGTACCAGGAGGGCAACCACAAAGACTAAGGTCTTGAGTTCGAATCCTGGGAAGACCACTCTGCAAAGCCTCTGACTGGCACAGAGCCAAATATAATCCGTGGCCCAGCCCGGACAAAACGAATGACGTCCAACATAGCCCAGATGGTACGAGGAGGGCAAACCAAAAGACCTTAAGGTCTTGAGTTCGAGTCCTGGGGAGACCACTTTGTGGGGAAATGTGTAGTCTCCGAACTCGAGCATTCCACAGAGCCAAAATAGACTCCGCGGCCCAGCCCAAAAATTGTTGCGGGTAGTATCGGTGCGCGAGCGTGTCAACTCCATCTGGTCTGGGATAACTGGGGGAGGGACCCTCGCCCCATAGATGGGACAATCATCTTCCCACCAGTAGACCCCGCACGGATATTGTAGCCGCACCACGACGCCCTCATCATGTCCCTAGAGATAGGAGACTTCGACGTATGACGCATCTTGGTTGACCCGGGCAGTTCGGTCGATCTTGTACAAGCATCGGTCATTAGCCACATGGGACACAGTCTCACAGGCCTCGAAAACCCTGGGTGAATTTTGTTCGGATTCAAAGGAGCGTCAACTACTTCCTTGGGAGATATTGTACTACCGGTCCAAGCTGACCCAGTCACTCAACGTATAATTTTCGGTGGTACAAGATTTATCACCCTTCAATGTTATCTTGGGGCGCACATGGCTGCATTACATGAAAGTCATCCCCTCTACATATCATCAAATGGTAAGCTTCGTTACCAAGGATGGGCAAGTCGACCTATACGGCAGCTAGTTAGCCGCTCGCCAATGCTACCAGATAACACGAGAAGCAGGGACCAGCCAGGAGGATGCACCCCTCCCTGAGTCTAACCATGCACTTGACCAATAACAATTATTGAGTCCGGCGGACAAAGATCCCCCGGCAGCGGATCCCTTGCAGGCGATCCAAATTTCGGAAAAAGGTACTCACCTTACATATATCAGTTTCCTCCTGACACCAGAAGTAATCCGGGACATTCAGAACACACTTCGACAAAGCCATGACGTCTTCGCATGGGCACATTCTGATATGAAGGGAATTCATCCCTCCATCACCTCTCATAGGCCTAACGTCTTGCTAACAGCAAGACCCGTCCGACAGAGGGTTAGACGTTTTCACCCGGACAGGCAAAAGATACAAATACAATGTGAATGAGTATGTTTTATTAATACTTGTGAAAATTGTATACAAAAAGGTTCTCCGGACTACTAATACGGGGAGAAATAGCAGTAAAAGTAACAAAAAGAAAAGCTCTCATTGGGAAGGCTTGCGGCGCAACTTTTCCTCCTTACCTGGGGGAGTCGAAGGGACGTCCCGCTTAATACCATGCTTCTTCATACAACAACGATAGCCAAAGAGATACATCTAGTCTACCTGCTTCTGGTAATCCGTCTCGAGTTCCTCCATTTCCACAACAAACTCAGCCTCCAACTCTTCTTTTTGCGCTGATAAACGCAACTGCAAGTCATCTCTCTGCTTTTTCTTTATTGACACCTCTATCTGGAGTTGCCTCACTTCACCCCTCAGCTTGGCCGTCTCGTCTTCCGCCTCGTGCAGGCGAGCGTCTGTAGCTTCCTCCCGGCCCTTCGCCTCTGCTAGCTCTATTCGGAGAGCCTCGTTGTCATCCTGGGATCTCTTCAAGGCTTTAGCACTCTCTTCAGAGGCTCTCTGGGCAGCGGATAAGCTGGCTTCGACCTACTCTAATCTCAAGCGCAATTCCTCTTCACCGCTCATGCGCTGGGAGACGAAGGCCTTCATGTGATCGAAAATCCGCAGCAAGTTTATAAAAAGATTGTGTTATTGAACCATGCCGCGAATACCGCTCACTAACTGCAGAAAAACCCACAACAAACAAGTTCAAAAATCAGTCATGTGAAAAGCACACCAGTATGGCAGGAAAAATCAAAGGAAGATAAGCTATACCATTTCCGCCGCTTCAAACATCTTTGTTGAAGGCGCAGCAATATCTAAGCCTGATGGAATCCGTTTCAGCATCTTTCCCAACTCCGCGTAGCTGAAAGGGCTAGCGGAGGTGCAGGCAACATCATTAACGGGACTCTCTCCTAACGAGGCATTGGGGTGTGACTTCTCCCCCGGATCCGAGCCCCCATCATTCACGGCCGGCTGGATCTCTTCGGGCGAACCCTCATCTGGAACCAGCACCAGGTCGGTTGGGTTCTCTTCCGCCATCTCCGCCTCACTCTCCTCCGGATAATTCTCCTAGACGGATGAGCAGTTGACTTCGATAGTTTCTAGAAGACGGTCCTGAAGCCGCCCAAAGATGCCAGACTTCAAATCGCGGGCCGGACGAGACCTCCTCGTAGCTGGCCCCTTCACCGGTACAAGGGCAAGGGAGCTCGACTCACAAGGGGGCAAACCCTACCTTTCAACCCCCGTCTCTCCCATTGGAGGCGCCATAGGAGGCAACGTTTCAGGACAAGAGGCCCCGGCTACATCCGCGTCCGGAGGGGAAGAGCCCGACTGATACACTGAGGTCGCTTCCTCAGCAAGCAGAGCCATCCGTTCAGCCGTTGGCATTGAAGGCCCCGATCTGTTTAGACCCGCTATATGTCCGGAGTCACTTGAAGCAGAAGGCAAGCTGGAGGGAGCCGGAGCGCTTATTATTTCCTTCATAGGAGCTCAATAATTTATTACTATTCCCTTTATGGGAGCTGTCAACTTTATTACTACTCCCTTTACAGGAGCTGAAGGTTTTATTGCTTTTTTCTTTATAGGAACCTTCTTCTTCTTGCCCACTGGGGTGCCAGTAGGAGGAGAGGGTGCGGAGCGTTTTTTACCAGGGGCCTTCCGCAAAGTTCCCTCTTGGCTCCTTCCCTCCCGTTCGTCGAGACGTGCTCGGCGTGCCTGGGCACCTGCCTTGCGCAACTCCTCGTAGAAAGGGAGGTCTTTTAGAACGAAATGCTCCCTAGGCACTACCTTCTTTGGCAACTTCCTGGGAAGAATATTGATGACGTACGCCTGAGACTCCCAGACAATGGCCAGCAAGTTTCGCGTAGTAAGCAGCGTCTCATGATGCCTCTCAGCGGCAATAATCTCAAATAACTTGTTCAGTCGGTCGAAAGACGTTTTTTCTATCCACTCGACTACGCGACCCCTCTTGTCCGGACCTGTATTATCAGCAACCAAAGATGTTAGCCATCTAATAACCCCAAAACAAGAAGAGCAATGAGACGAATGTCGGACCAACCCCGCAAGCTGCCTTACCCGGAAGCACCAACGAACGGTTTGGGGAAAACGGGCTCTTCAGATGCTTCAGTAGCCCAGCCCAGACACCCCGGACCAACACATGCCCCTTGGCTCCTCCCTTCGTCGAATCCGGAAGCTCAGTCACCAGTTGGAGAGAAGGCAGGTGGGCAGCCATGTTGAAGATGTCATTTTTCCCCTTCTTGAGGGAGTAGATGAAAAGAACCTCCAGCAGCGAGAGGTCCAGGTTGAAAAGCATGCTCAGAATGCTGCATCCCATCAGCACCCGGACCATGTTGGGATGGATGTAGGTCGGAGGGATCTGGGTGAAGTGGAGAAATTCTTTGAAAACGATGGGAGGGGGAACCGGAGCCCAACATTGAATTGTTCCTTGGTGAAGAAGATAGCGTTGTCCTCAGATTTCTCAGTCGACACGACCTCTCCGTCCACAAGCTAAACGGACACTCCATTCGGGATGCAGAAGCGTTCACGAAACTCCCTCACATTCAGCTTATCCACGGATTTCTCCGTGTGAACATCTCCGAACGCAACTTTGCCACTCTGTCCGGACGAGCTAGACGAAGTAGCTTCTTTGTTCGCAGACATTCTTAAGACTGGGATTGAAACAGAACCTGCATGGCAGAAATCCAACAGTAAAAAACAAAGCACCCGACCCCACAATCCTAACAGCAAAAACGCTCAGAAAACCCAACATCACCAGCATCCCCAACCCAAACCTTGTCTCTACCCCAAAGAAAGATCGGCAACCTACAAAAGGTGCAAGGAGGCAACAGAAACCCTAAACGCACCCAAAACACAACAGAATCCCCCGAAAAAGCCCTAAAGGCCAACACCAACCCCAATTGCAAGAAGCTTGCCCAACAAGCCAGAAACAACCACAAAGCAAACACAACAAAGCAGGGATAGAGAACGTACCGAGCGTAAAAAATGGAGATGAAGTCCGCGATGCAGTCACCGTCACGACACGAGTATTGCTGGCAAAAACCCTAGAACCTCACTCACAAATGAAGGTACGCAGAAGGTTGAAGAGAAAGCACTACAAAAAAAAAACGTAGAAGGAAAAATGCAAGAGTAAGGCTCAGTCTGCTATTTATAGAGAGACAACCCCTCGGTATCCCAAACGCTCAGCCGCGCCATTATTGAAAAGACACGCTGCCTGGGAAATCCCAGAGACGGCGGCTCATCATAAATGCTCTTATTCCTCTTCGCCTCCGAGCACCACATGGTCCAATGAGCACAAAAAAGTAACCTTAGTTTCAAAAACAATTATTTTTAACCCGCCCATTCTGCCCGAGCAAAATCGGCAAGTTAAAAGGGGGGCATTGTAGGGACCCCTCCCCCTGATGACACGTGACACACCTCGCTGTCCGAAGCAACTCCATCCGGACTCCCCAAAGAGGGACACATGGCACGCTCCCCTATCCGGACTCCCTCAGGGAGAAGCGCACGACACTCGCGAGCATCACATCCAGACGATAGCATATCCTATCCGGATATGTTGTTCGGATCGTTGACTAAAGTAAGCAAGTCTTACTACGTCATTCCGACAGCCTGTCACAGCCCACGTTCCACCATCTGCAGAGTGAAAGGACAAGAATGATGGCAAGTCACCTCCCACGATCTCTAATAGCCGCGACGCCTCCCACGATCTCTGTCAGTCGCCCGTAGGGTGATGATGGCCCTGCCACCACCTAGAGGCATCATGACGAGCCAAAAAGTCTCCCCACCATTAAAGAGGGAGGCAGAGCTCCTGTCACTATATATAAGGACCTTCACACAAGGAGGAAGGTAAGCTTGCTATACCTAGTAAAAGGTCAACTGATTAATCTCTCTAACCATGGCTGACAAAACCATCGGAGGATGTGTCTGGACACCCTGTCCGGACATCTTTTGCAGGGACGACTGAACCAAAACTATATCTTGGTTGAAAGCGTGCGTCCATTTGGCAGCTACGTGGATCATCGGGACGCAAGGCCTCAACAAGCAGCACTCAAAATGATGCCTTCTTGTACCAAGATTTCATTTTTCTTACCACCATATTCAGAAGCTATCCATAATGCTTGTCATGAATCACATCATGCATCTTGATATGATATTCAAGTTGACCTTCCTCAAATAGACATGCAAACTTTAGACTTCCAATGATTCAATATCCCTGCTCATGGGCTTCATGTAAGCTGCAAATCCATCCAGAAAACCTTCTCCAATCCAAAGGTTTGTAAGTGTATCATTCAAATTTTGAAAATCCTCTTGGAATATTGAAAGATATAAAAAACAAGATGAGATGGCATCATCAAGTAAGCTATTGTTATTGAATTGTGAAGTCTAAATCGATTTTATTGTGCTTTACTTGAGATGTTGGGGGTTGAGCTCCCATTGCATGTGATGAATGATGAATTTGCCCCCATTGTATATTTAACCATGTTATATTTTTAAGGTGTTTTTAGAGAGCATGTATGCAAATGAAAGGAGTTTTTTTAGAGTTTCATCATTATACTCCTCTTTCCTTTAATTAGTGGATTTTTTTAATGTGATGCACCCCATGGATGTAGAGATCACATTGATTGTTGAACCGCATTAAAAATCTCATATTTTTGTTTTATTTTCCGCTTGTGTGTATGCATTGTTTGGTTGACAACGGGTATCAAAGCAAGGTTCACAAACCCTAAGCTTGATGTGTTTGACCAATTACAATTTTAGTAGAAATAATGGGATCAGAGAAGGGATCATACAAAATCAAGAAATTCGATGATACAAATTTTGATATATGGAAGATGCACATGAAGGATTATCTATACCAAAAAGATTTGTATTTGTTGTTAGGAGAGAAGCAAGATTCAATGGATGAAACAAAATGGAATTTGATGGATCCCAAAGGCGTCCTTGATGCAATTAGGTTAACCTTATTAGAACCGGTTGCTTTCAATGTGTGTGTGTGTGTGTGTGTGTGTGTGTATATAAAGAACACAACGACATCCCTCGTGATTGCCTTAACTAGTATGTACAAACAACCCTTTGCAGCAAAACAACCCTCTATAGCTAATAGGTACTCCTAAGGAAGCTGTCACTAGATTCAAACCGTGCAAGAAATAGTTTAAAGATAATTAAAGGAGAATCAGAGTGGTGGGAGGGGTTGTTGTGGGGTGATGAAAACATCCAACATATGTTCACTCCCTACTTCATTATATATATGGTGGAAGAAATGAGAGGATGGTAGAGAAATTGCTCATTTTTCTTCTCCCACCCCCCACTACCTTCTTCTCTCATGCTCTCTCAGTTATTCTACTTTTTTTCTCCTTTTTTTTTTTTTTTTTTTTTACATATTTAGACAAATTTTCTAATGTCTCATGTTTATTCATGATCATGTTTTTCTGTTATAAGTGGAAAAGAATGTTTACTTCATTTCGAAATTCATATAATATGGTTTCCTTTTTCTTTTCTTTTCTTTCCCTTTTTGTTTTTAATTCTTTTCTTATCTCAAACGTTACTTATCTCAATAAATTTAATCATAGTTTAAAAGGAAAGGATCCATAAAACTTCCCTCGTCTTCTCCGTTGAAAAAAAAAAAAAACAAAAACAAAATAACCCTTTTTTCATGATCCGCATATTTTCTATTCTCCTATCCTAAATTTTATGTTTGTAAATAGATTAAGGAAGAACATTGAATCCAGTTACAAACTTGATGCATTATTAATATCAACTCATTCTTTATTAATTTATATATATTTATGTTTCTAATTTTTTCCGAAACCAAATATTAAGGGTATGTTTGGTTGCTGTTTTCAATAATTGTTTTACGTTCTTAAAAACAAAAAACAGTAAAAACATGTTTGGGGAAGGGGGTATGTTTTTGTTTTTTGCATTTTTTCGTATTCTCAAAAACCATTTTTTTAGAATAATAAAAATATGTTTTTTATTGTTTTTTCACTGTTTAAAGAATAGATGGCTCTCTGTGTTTTCTCTTTCTTCTTTCTATGTTTTCCTAATTGCTTTTTGTGTTTCCACAAAGGTGAGCTCCGCTCAACCACCACACCCCTACCCACAAGCCCTTTCTTCTTTCTTAAATTATTGAAATTAATATACTTACACATAGTTACAAAGTTATCATTTGTTTAAAAAAATTATAATTGGTGTAAAAATTTCAAAATAGAATAATTTTTTTTAATTTAAATTAATTGTGCATACAAAAATTATTTATATATTTATAATATCAAGTTAATGGAAGAAAATATTTTATTAATAAAAAAAAAACAACCTTCAAACATGTTTTTTGTTTTACTTATTTTTAAAAAGTTTTTTATTAACTCAACCAAACATTTTTTTTTGTTTTTTAGAATAAAAACTGTTTTCCTCAATTTAGTTCCTAAATACAATTTGTTTCTGAAAATACTAAAAAGTGTTGTCAAAAATTGTTTTCCAAAATAGTTTTCAAAAACAGCAACCAAATAGGCCATAATTTTTTGGTCTCTTGAATTTTTCAATAAAAAATTTTCAAAATTGTTTCATATATGTTTATTTTCAAAATTATTTTACACAAAGGAACTTAAACTATGAAAAAGTATTCCAATTTTTTTTTTAATTTAGTCATAAAGTCGTTAATAGTGAATTTATTTTAAAAGTTAACTTCACTTACCTCCCATTGGATTTTGGCTTAATACACATAAATCTCATTTGTTTGGAATTTCATTAAATACCTCTTTTATTCTGAGTAAAAGAGGAGGCGAATTAAAATAGATATTTGATAAAATTTGAGATCAATGAGAGTTAAGTGTATTTATCTAAAACTTCATGGAAGGCAAATGAACTTAACTTTTTATTTTAAACTTTATTTATATTATTTTAGCTCCAGCATTCAACTCCGACCAACAAATTTAGATTAATTCTTTGTTTATGGCCTAATTATAAATATCAAATCAAATTTAACTTAAATTCTTTACATTTTCGTATCTATTGCAATGATTGAGAAAAAATTTTGGTTGATGATGTTAATAAAATATTGTTCATGACAATTTTTAGATTAACTTCATTATTGTATAAATTTAAGAAAGAAATGAAGTTCTTTCTCATATTCATAGAAGCAAATTTGTTCTATGATTTAAATGGTAGACAAATGTCCCAATTGATTTGCTCTCTTGCTTTTGTAGGACAAGTTTTTGATGAACATTTGACTCAACCGAAACTTCTTGCAAATGTTGAATTATTGGATGCTACATGTGCATAGTGTTGAGGCCTCGCGTCCCTGTGATCCACGTAGATGCCAAACAGACGCACACTCTCAACCAATATAGAGTCCTGGTTCAGTCGTCCCTGCAAAAGGTGTCCGGACACACCCTCCGATGGTTTTGTCAGCCATGGTTAGAGAGATTTAATCAGTTGGTCTTTTACTAGGTATAGCAAGCTTACCTTTCTCCTTGTGTGAAGGTCCATATATATAGTGACAGGAGCTCTGTTTCCCTCTTTAATGGTAGAGAGATATTTTGGCTTGTCATGATGCCTCTAGGTGGTGGTAGGGCCATCATTACCCTACGGGCGGCTGACAGAGATCATGGGAGGTGCCGCGGCTGTCAGAGATCGTGGGAGGTGACTTGTCATCATCCCTGTCCTTTCACTCTGCAGGTGGCGGAACGTGGGTTGTGGCAGGCTGTCGGAATGACGTAATAAGACTTGCTTACTTCAGTCAACGATCCGGACAAAACATATCCGGATAGGATATATCGGTCGTTCGGATGTGATATGGCTGTCGTTCGGATGTGATGTTTGCGAGTGTCTTGTGCCTCTCCCTGAGGGAGTCCGGATAGGAGAAGCGTGCCACGTATCCCTCTTTGGAAAGTCCGGATGGAGTTGCTCCGGACAGCGAGGCGTGCCATGTGTCATCAGGTGGAGGTATCCCTACACATAGGATGGATTGCAAAATAATCATCTAAAAAGAAAAAGAAAAAGAAAATCCTTGTATGCTTGTATTGTGTGTAAAGTTGAGTGAGAAAATCTCTTGTATATTTGTAACACTCATTAGTTTTTGAAACAAATTTTTGGTAATACTTTCCTAAACCTGTTTTTAAAATAAAATAATTTAGACGGGTTTTAGTCTATGTTCTCAAAAAATATGAATTAGTACAGTAGTCAAAAGTTTTAGATCGAGAGATGAAGTAGAATAGCTTGTGGAAGAGAGAAGTCAAAACCTTAACAAGAATATGTCGTCCATGAAAATAAGGAGATAGAGATTTGAGCAAACCTCCCTTGACAACTCATCACTTATTCTATTCTCTTTGTAAGGAGCAAAGAAAAAGAAATGGAAACATAAAACCAATGATATTTTTTACTGGCCCTGATAGATTGTAGCCCCTGTCACCCAGACTGTCCAAATAGTGATGCTCGTTCGGAGCATTCACCAAAGTATAACAATTCATACACAAAAGGAAAAAAAAAAAAACACCAAAATTTACTATAATTTTTTACTTTCTTATATAAAAATTTTAAAAAATGTAAAAACTTTTTTCAAAATTTAAAAAATTGGGGAATACTTTCCTAAAATTTTAAAAATATTTTCAGCTACTCTAGCTATGTACTTACGTTTTATATAAAACTTTCTATTCAAAAAATAAAAAATAAAAATGATAAATGCATCCTAACATGCACTAATTTTTTAATGGGTTAAATACATTTTACCACAAACTTTAAAGTGTTCTACACTCTGATCCATCACGTATAAAGCCTAATACTTTGTTTATAAAACTTATTATAGAATAATACTTTACTCTTCAAACTTGTTAAGAATTCAATAAACAACTTGTTAAATAAAGAAACAAGGCTAAAATGTAAAAATAAAAGTAAAAAAATACATTCTATCCAAAATTTCAAGTTGTTATACTTCGCAAATGCATACAAAAATGATGAATAATCAAACTAATATTTCTCAAAAATAAAAAATCAAAATTAGTCGCTATCATATTTTTAAAGTGTTTCAAAAATTCCATTTTATAGTTGTTAATTGAAAATTGGTTCAATTTAAGATTGTACTTATGGTCAAAATAGGGTGCAAAAAAAATTAATCTCTTTTCTAATTTTATAAAGAGTCATTAATTTGGGGCAAACAGTTACTCTTTAACAAATTTAGGAGTAAAGTATTGGATTTTGAACATAAGGGAGCAAAGTGTAAAACGCAATAGGGTAAAGCATATTTAACATTTTCTTAATTCTTTTCAATTGATTTGATTTTGATTATGCTTCTTCTTGTCCATTTTCTTCTTGATTTGATTCTCATTCTTCTTTCTAATTATTCCATCAGTTTTGATTCTCTTTCTTCTTTTTGATTACTTCTTCGGTTTTGATTATCTTTCTTCTTGTTCATTTCCTTTTCAATTTGATTTTCTCTTTCTTCCTTTTGGATTCCCCCACCCATGAGATGACCAGGTCATGTTTAAACATTTATATTATTTTTCTCTCTTGTTCCCTCTTTGCATATTCTTAAGAAGATTCCAAAGTGATTTCCAGCATTATCTCCTCTGCATTTGGGTTGCAAGCAAGATTCTTCCATTAGACAGCAAAAACAAGGGGTAATTTCGGAAGCATTCATAAATTATCTCATCCAAAGCTGAAGTTTTCTTTCTACTTGGATTCTATTAAAAATTTCAATATATTCTATATACTTGCAAATTAATTTTGAATTTAAAGCCATAAGCAAGTTAACCAATTCCTAATTGAAATGTTAAAACCCAGACTAATCGCAACCAAAATGTGAAGGGGAAGTAGTGGCCAAATGACTTTAATTGTGTGTAGACTGCCTATTATAATCTCATGTTTGTTCTGTTTGAATTTTATCTCTCAACACAAGGAATGGATTGTGTGAGCCCAATCTTGGAAGTTGTCACTCGCGTATGGAACTGCACAGCCAAGCATGCCGGCTACATCCAGGATCTGCAGGAAAATATGAACTCTTTGAGAAATGCAATGTAGGAGCTGAAGAATGTACATGAAGATGTGAAGGGAAGAGTTGATCTTGAAGAGCAACGACAAATGAGGCGCACCAATGAAGTGGATGGTTAGCTTCATAGTGTACAAGTCATGGAAATAGAAGTCAACGAGATCCTGCAAAAAGGCTATAAGGAAATCCAGAAGAAATGCCCTGGAACTTGTTGCCCCAGAAAAGGCCAGTCTAGCTACAAGCTCGGGAAGAAAGCGAGTAAAAAGCTAGGTGCTGTGATTGAATTAAGGAACAAGGGACGCTTTGATGTTGTGGCAGAGAGGTTAGCTCAAGCTCCAGTGGATGAGAGGCCGGTGAAGAATATTGTGGGCCTAGATTTGATGTATGTATAGGGAATTAAACCGAATTCCCAACCTATGAGAAACAAAAAATAGAGAAAAACACACGCCAAAGAAAAACAATCACAAGCACAAGACAATATTTACGTGGTTCGGCAATATGCCTACGTCCACGGAGTTGCAAGGATATCACTATTATCAGGAAAGAATACAGAGTACAACCATGGCGGCTATAATATTTTCTCTCTATATATAACACAGTAACCACACCACACTAAAAAACCCTAATTACAAAATGTGGTTCCACAATGGGCTAAACAGGCCCAACAGGCCTCAGTAAATCTCCCATTAAAAAGGCATGCAATATTATTCGGGTCGGGTCGTCAAACCGGATCAAACAAAACTAGGTTCCACAAAACCCAACAAATCTCCCACTTGGAGACTACTTCAATCACCAACATCAAACCGCTATCCTCCAAGAAACAATCCCTCATCTCTGTAACTTATCCTCCTGTCCTCAAGCTAGAAGACCAATTGAAGCTGCGCACAGCTTCAACTTCTCAATAGTGACACCCTTAGTCAACATGTTTGTTGGGTTCTTAGATCCACAAATCTTCTCAAGTATTACCAGTTTATCTTCAACAAGATAACGGATAACGTGATATTTTGTTTGTATATGCTTCGACTTTGAATGAAAAATCGAATTTTTGGCAAGAAAAATTGCACTCTGACTGTCACTATGTAGAATGCCCATCTCTTGCTTCTTACCTAATTCATCTAAGAAACCATGTAACCAAATCATCTCCTTTCCAACTTCAGTTGTTGCAACATACTCAGCTTCTATAGTAGACAAAGTAACAATTTTCTGTAGATTTGAAGCCCATGATATAGTTGTACCACCTAGAGTAAAAACAAACCCAGTAGTACTCTTTCTACTATCAATATCACCAGCAAAATCAACATCTACATAACCCTGCAATTTCAAACTTGCACTTGTGAAGCAAAGACATGTATCTAATGAACCCTTCAGATATCTTAGAATCCACTTGACTGCCTCCTAATGCTGCTTTCCAGGCCTACTCATGAATCTGCTCACAACTCCCACTGCATGTGCAATGTCTGGCCTTGTACACACCATAGCATACATCAAGCTGCCAATAGCTGAGGCATAGGGCACCTTGCTCATATGGTCTCTTTCTTCTTCTGTCTTTGGTGACTGTTCTTTGCTTAGTTTGAAATGACTACCCAAGGGTGTGCTCACTGCTTTAGCTTCATTCATGTTGAATCTGCTGAGAACTTTCTTCACATACTCTGACTGTGAAAGCTTCAATGTACCATTAGCCTTGTCTCTAATGATACTCATACGTACCAAGGATTTTCTTTGCAGCTCCCAAATCTTTCATTACAAACTGTTTGGACAATTGCTTCTTCAGATTATTAATCTTCTCAATGTCAAACCCTGCAATAAGCATATCATCCACATACAACAGTAATATGATGTAAGAATTGTCAAAGGACTTAACATAGCATCAGTGATCGGCTTCACATCTCTTGAACCCAATTCTATGCATAAAATTGTCAAACTTCTTGTACCACTGTCTAGGAGCTTGTTTAAGGCTATACAAGCTCTTTCTTGGTTTGCAGACTAGATTCTCTTGTCCCTGAACAATGAACCCTTCTGGATGAATCATGTAAAAGTCTTCCTCCAAGTCACCGTGAAGGAATGTTGTCTTCACATCTAACTGCTCAAGATGTAAGTTTTCTGCAGCCACCATTCCAAGTACAAGTCTAATTGTTGACATCTTCACAACTGGAGAAAATATCTCTGTGTAGTCAATGATCTCCTTCTGCTGGAACCCTTTAACAACTAATCTGGCCTTGTAACGCTTGCTACCATCATGCTCATTCTTTATTCTGTATACCCACTTGTTGTGCAAAGCCTTCTTTCCTACTGGCAATTCAGTCAGTTCCCATTTCTGATTCCCCAACAAGGAATCCATCTCATCCTTCATGGCTAGCTCCCACTTGCTTGAATTCTTGTCTTGCAAGGCTTCATCATAACACTCTGGCTCACCACCATCAATCAACAGGAGATAATTTAAAACAAGTGAATAACGCTGCGAAGGTTTAATGTTCTTGGAAGATCTGCGAACTTCAACTACATGTGTACTCAGATCTACCTGTGAATTTACATTCTCCTTATCTTCTTCACCCCCTTTTTGGATAGTACTTTCAGTCAATTCATCTAAGTTGATAAACTCAGATTTCTTTTGATCTATCTCTGTAACATCTGACACTATAATTAACCTGTCCTTGTACATAACCTGTTCATTAAATATCACATTTCTACTTCTGATGATTTTCCTATTTTGTTCATCCCAAAACCTATAACCAAATTTCTCATCACCATAGCCAATGAAAAAACATATTTTTTACTTTGCATCAAGTTTACTACGAGCATCATAATCAATATGAACATAAGAAACACAACCAAAGACTTTTAAATGTGAAAACTTCATCTCTTTACCACTCCAAACCTCCTTAGGAAGTCTGAACTCCATGGGAACCGATGGTCCTCGGTTTATCAGGTAAGTTGTAGTGCTAATAGCATCAGCCCAAAAAGTTTTTGGTAGTCCAACATGCAATTTCATACTTCTAGCACACTCATTGAGAGTTCTATTCATGCGCTCAGCCACACCATTTTGTTGTGGTGTCCCAGGAATGGTCTTCTCCATCCTAATTCCCTGTGCAGCACAATACTCATTGAACCTTCCATCTATGTACTCTCCTCCATTATCTGACCTCAAACATTTTACTTTCAAACCTGTTTCTGTTTCAACCATGGCCTTCCACTTCTTAAAAGTTTCAAATACATCAGATTTATTTTTCAGAAAATAAACCCATACCTTTCTACTTGAGTCATCAATAAAAGTGATGTAGTACCTTGAACCTCCTAGGGATGCAACCGGAGAAGGCCCCAACAAATCAGTGTGTACTAGTTCTAATTTTTCAGCCTTCGGTGTCCTGCCAGTTTTCAAGAAGCTCACCTTTTTTTGCTTTCCTAAGATGCAACTTTCAAACATGTCAAAATCAATGGACTTCAATTCTGGTAGTTTTCCTTTTGACAGCAACATCTTCATCCATTTCTCACTCATATGACCAAGTCTGCGGTGCCATAGGCTTGTATCAGTACTTGCATCAGCAACTGCAATTGTGTCTCTTGGACATGAGGTTATATACAGAGTACTAGTCTTCTTTCCACTAGCCAATACCCTAGCTCCCTTTGTAACCTTCCAAGTACCACTAACAAATAGTATTGCATGTCCTTCATCATCAAGTTGTCCAACAGAAATCAAATTCCTCCTCAGGTCAGGAATATGTCGAACCTTCTCCAGTAACCAAACAGACCCATTGGGCAACAATATCTGAACGTCTCCCAAACCCGCAACATCCAAGGCTGAACCATCAGCCAAATACACCTTACCAAAATCACCTGCAACATAATTCAGTATGATTTCTCGGTGTGGAGTGGTATGAAACGAAGCTCCTGAATCCAAAACCCAATCATCAAGTGGACTATCTACTGCAAGAAGTAATGCATCTTGTACCTCTTCTGTTACAGCATTAGCAGAATCATCTTCATTCTTCTTCTTAGGACTTTTGCATTGCCTTCTAAAGTGACTTGTTTTCCCACAATTCCAACATTGTACTTGTTGGCATGATCTAGATTTGCTTCTGTTCCGATTAGAATTTTTGGAATTTGATCTACCCTGATTTGAATTTCTGTCATTACCTTTGCCTCTTGTCTCAATGTTTAGGGCAGAACCAGATCCTGAGGTTTCACCTGCATCTCTTCGGCTAATCTCCTCAACCAGAATTAAATCTCGTATATCATTGTACTTGAGTTTTTCCTTTCCCATAGAATTGTTTACTGCCATCCTCATTGCCTCCCAACTGTTTGGTAAAGAAGCCAAAACGATCAGAGCACGAATCTCATCATCAAAATCAATTTCTACAGACGACAATTGATTTGTGATTGTATTAAATTCATTCAAATGTTGTGTTACTGATGCATTCTCTATCATCTTCAAATTGAACAATTTCTTCATCAGATGTACCTTATTGTTTGCGGACGGCTTTTCATAGATACCGGACAAAGTCTTCATCAAATCTGCTGTGGTATTCTCCTTTACAACATTATGTGCAATAGACCTAGACAGAGTTAACCTAATAACTCCTAGAACCTGTCTGTCAAGAAACGCTCATTCCTTAGCCTTCATACTCTCAGGTTTTGTCCTCAAAAGAGGGAGATGCAATTTCCTCCCATAGAGATAATCTTCAATTTGTATCCTCCAATACGCAAAGTCTGTGCCATCAAACTATTCTATTCCAGATGCCTTTCCTGCTTCCTTTACCATTGCTCCCACTCAAACCTAACCCTAGGCTCTGATACCAGTTGTAGGGAATTAAATCGAATTCCCAAACTGTGAGAAACAAAAAATAGAGAAAAACACACGCCAAAGAAAAACAATCACACACATAAGATAGTATTTACGTGGTTCGGTAATATGCCTACGTCCAAAGAGTTGCAGGGATATCACTATTATCAGGGAAGAATACAGAGTACAACCACGACGGTTACAATATTTTCTCTCTATATATAACATGGCAACCACACCACACTAAAAAACCCTAATTACAAAAGGTGGTTCCACAATGGGCTAAATGGGCCCAAGAGGCCTCAATAGATCTCCCATAAAAAGCCATGCAATATTATTCGAGTCGGGTCGTCAAACCGGATCAAATAAAACTAGGTTCCACAAAGCCCAACAGTATGCAGAGGTTTGTAGATGCATCCAATATGAACAACTGGGAATTATTTGGGTTGTATGGTATGGGTGGTGCCGGGAAAACTACCCTCATGACCAAAGTGAATAATGAATTCATCAGAGCAAGCAAGGGCTTTGAAATCACCATTTGGGTTGTAGTGTCCAGGCCCGCAAGTGTGGGAAAAGTACAAGAAGTCATTCGCAACAAATTAGACATCCCGGATAATAGATGGAGAAATAGAAGTGAGGACGAGAAGGTAGAAGAAATTTTCAATGTCTTGAAGGCGAAAAGGTTTGTGTTGTTGTTAGATGATGTATGGGAACGACTTGATCTCCAAAAGTTGGGGGTTCCTTCTCCTAATTCCCAAAACAAGTCTAAAGTAATATTAACAACCCGATCTCTGGATGTTTGTCGTGATATGGAAGCTCAAAAAAGTATTAAGGTGGAGTGTTTGACACAAGGGGAGACTATTAATTTGTTCAAGAAGAAGGTTGGAGAGACTGCTCTAAATTCACATCCAGATATACCACAACTCGCTGAAATTGCTGCTAAAGAGTGCAAAGGTCTACCACTTGCACTCGTTACTATTGGGCGAGCTATGACCGGCAAGAACACACCACGAGAATGGGAGCGAGCAATACAAATATCGAAGATTTATCCATCAAAGTTTTCAGGTATGGGAGATCATGTATTTCAGGTCCTGAAATTCAGTTATGATAACTTGCCAAATGACACCATCAGGGCTTGTTTTTTATATCTTGCCATATTCCCAGAGGACTATGAAATTATAGATGATGATCTTATATTTCTTTGGATTGGAGAAGGGTTTTTGGATGAATTCGACAACATAGCTGAAGCATATAACCAAGGGCACGATATCATTGAGCATCTAAAGACAACATGTTTATTGGAGAGCGTTGGATTTAATCAAGTCAAGATGCATGATGTTATTCGTGCTATGGCTTTGTGGTTAGCTACAGTATATAGTGGCAACAAGAACAAAATTTTGGTAGAAGAAAATGATATCATGGAAGCTCACCAAGTTTCAAAGTGGAAAGAGGCACAATGTATATCCTTGTCGATGAGTAGCTTGACAGAACTCATCATACCACCATCTTTTCCCAATCTCTTGACTTTAATTGTTAGGAGAACACCCTGGAGACTTTTCCAAGTGGATTCTTCCATTTCATTTATAAAAGTTTTGGATTTGTCATTTACTCAAATAACTGAATTACCTGTTGGAATTGGTAAATTAGTAACACTACAATATCTCGATTTGTCAGGGACAAATCTAAGAGAATTGTCTACTGAGCTTAAGACTTTGAAAAGAATAAGATATTTGCTATTACATAGCATGCCATATCTCAAAATAATTTCCAAGGAAGTAATATCGAATCTCTTAATAATGAGACATTTTAGCATGGGACTTAATCATTTACTGGAGGAGGAAAAAGGCAATCATTCACCCAAGGAGAAGGAACCCAATTATTCAGAGGAGAATTCTAAAGCTATTGATTTATGGGAGGATAATAAAGCATTATTAGAAGATTTGGAAGGGTTGGAATACATATATAAATTGAGTATCTTTTCCAATAGTAGGTCCTCTGTCCTTTCAAAAGTTACAGCGCTCTCAAAAATTGCAAAATGCTATAAGGCGTTTAGGCCTTGGGAACTTGGAAGATATGACCTTTCTCCAATTGCCTAGAATGAAACATCTACAACTCCTTGGAATATCTAGATGTGGAGAATTGCAAGAGATAAAAGTAGATCTAGAAAAGAAGCGAACAGGGCAAGGATTTGTAGTTGATCTAATCCCAAACTCAAACTTTCAGAGCCTTCGCGTGGTAATTGTTTATCAACTTCCAAAGTTGTTGGACTTAGACATGGCTTATTTACATCCCAAGACTTGAATTTCTTGTAGCAAGCACATGTGAATCCATGGAAGAAGTGATAGGTGATGCAAGTGGAATCTCAAAAAACATTGGCATATTCTCAAGACTCAAAAGTTTGAACTTGAATTATCTACCAAATCTAAAGAGTATCAGTGGTCGTGCGTTGTCATTTGTGGAAGAATGCCCAAATCTAAGGAAGTTGCCATTAGATTCAAACAGTGCAAGAAACAGTTTAAAGACCATTATAGGGGAATCAGAGTGATGGGAAAGGTTGAAGTGGGAAAATGAAACCATTCAGCACACTTTCACTCCTTACTTCATTATCTGGTGAAGAAACGAGAGGATGGTAGAGAAGTTGCTCCAGCTCCTTCTCCCACCTCAATACCCTCTTCTCCCATGCTCTCTCAGGCACTCTCTAGTTTTTTCTTCTTTCTTTTTTTTCTTTCTCTCTTTTTACTTGTCTGGACAAGTTTTCGAATGTCTCCTGGGTGTTAATGTTCATGTTTTTCTGCAGTAAGTGGATGAGAATTCCGCTTCATTTCAGAACTGGTAATGCGTACTTTTTTTCCTTTTTGTTCCCCTTTCTATTTTTTTTTTCTTGCCTCAAGCATTACTCATCTCAATAAATTTATTTATAGTTTAAAAAAATGTATTCATAAAACTTGATATTGAGACCAAAAGTCCAACAAATAATTAATAATTAATAATTAATTAAATATGTTGGTTGAAGCATAATACGTAATTAGAAATAATAAATTTGAAATAGAGGCTTAATGAATCTGCAAATGGCCATATAAAAAGGAACCTTTAGTGGATTGAAATTTGGGCAAATCGCTTATTCTATTATCTTTTCTTCTTTAAGTGTCTTGGACAGCGCAAAAGATTTCTTTTTTAGTTCCATGACAGATTGTGGCGCCAATACCCAAGACTACCCACGTGATTTTTATTTATTTTTTAAATATTCTTTAAAAAATATATCTTTAAAATATAATTATTTAAAAAATAAATATACAAATGTAATATTTTTCATTATTTCTTTTATTTTTACACTAAACTCTTTTTTTTCTTTTTAAAAGACAAATTCACTTTTTGTACTGAATTCGTCTTTTCAAAATACGAATTTTGTTTTTACCATAAAACTTTTTATATTAAATTCATTTTTTGAAAAAATAAGTTCATTTATATTGAACTTGTTTTTTGAAAGGCAGTTTGCTTTTTTTACACTAAATTCGTCAGTGTAAAAAACCAAGCCTACTTGAAATTGAAAAGGGTTGCAATTTTAAAATTACTTTTTATGTTACGGTTTTTCTCCTATAAAAAAACCCCAAATTGTAAGTATTGATTGGTTTAAAGCATTCATTAGACACACTTTTTATTTTTTACTTTTAAAACAAAAAATTCTTATATAAAATATTTATCATTCTGTTGTTAAAAAAATTTCTCAAAATTTAAAATATGAAAAAATTTTACTTTCTTAAATTTTAAAAAAAATATTTTCAACTACACAAGCTATGTACCTACTTTTTATAAAATAAAAAATAAAATTGTTTTTAAAAATGAAAATATCCATGCATTAATTTCTTAACCCTTTTTATTCAGCTTTGATGAATAAGAAATTAAATACTAATATTATTGCTGTCTCTCTCACAATATATATTCTGTCACGATTCCCCCCTTTGTAAAATCAAATAGACGGTCTTGATTGGATTTACTTATCCAACGGTGGGAATTCACGCTTCGGTACCTACCGCGTGCATGGAACCATAGAAGTCTCCTCATTGAGAGAGAGAATTGTTTTGACGCAAAAAAAAAAAAAAAAAAAAAAGTCTGCTGCTCTCCCACAAAACCCATCTCTTCATTTTCTGTTTTTTCGTTGAATTTCATCTCTCAAGACAAGGAATGGATTGTGTGAGCCCAATCTTGGATGTTGTAACTCGCGTATGGAACTGCACAGCCAAGCATGCAGTCTACATCAGGGATCTGCAGGAAAATATGGACTCGTTAAGAAACGCAATGCAGGAGCTGAAGAACGCATACCAGGATGTGAAGGGAAGAGTTGAACTTGAAGATCAACGGCAAATGAAGCGCACAAATGAAGTGGACGGCTGGCTCCATAGCGTCCTAGCCATGGAACTAGAAGTCAACGAGATCCTGGAGAAAGGCGATCAGGAAATCCAGAAGAAATGCCCTGGAACTTGTTGTCCCAGAAACTGCCGGTCCAGCTACAAGCTTGGGAAGAAAGCGAGTAAAAAGCTGGGTGCTGTGACTGAATTAAGGAACAAGGGACGCTTTGATGTTGTGGCTGATAGGTTACCTCAAGCTCCGGTGGATGAGAGGCCGATGGAGAAGACTGTGGGCTTAGATCTGATGTTTACAGAGGTTTGCAGATGCATCCAAGACGAGGAGCTGGGAATTATTGGGTTGTACGGTATGGGGGGGTGCCGGGAAAACTACCCTCATGACCAAAGTGAATAATGAGTTCATCAGAGCGAGCAAGATCTTTGAAATCGCCATTTGGGTAGTAGTATCCAGGCCAGCAAGTGTGGAAAAAGTACAAGAAGTCATTCGCAACAAGTTAGACATTCCTGAAGACAGATGGAGAAACAGAACCGAGGATGAAAAGGCAGTAGCAATTTTCAATGTCTTGAAGGCAAAAAGGTTTGTGATGCTGCTAGATGATGTATGGGAGCGGCTTGATCTCCAAAAAGTGGGGGTTCCTTATCCTACTTCCCAAAACGAGTCCAAAGTAATATTAACAACCCGTTCTCTGGATGTTTGTCGGGATATGGAAGCTCAAAAAAGCCTTAAGGTGGAGTGTTTGACAGAAGATGAGGCTATTAATTTGTTCAAGAAGAAGGTTGGAGAGACTGCTCTAAATTCACATTCGGATATACCCCAACTTGCTGAAATTGCTGCTAAAGAATGCCAAGGCTTACCACTTGCAATCGTCACTATTGGGCGAGCTATGGCTGACAAGAAGACTCCACAAGAATGGGAGCAAGCAATCCAAATGTTGAAGACTTATCCATCAAAGTTTTCAGGTATGGGAGCTCATGTATTTCCGGTCCTCAAATTCAGTTACGATAACTTGCCAAATGACACCATCAAGACTTGTTTTTTATATCTTGCTATATTCCCAGAGGACCATGAAATTTGGGATGAGGATCTTATATTCCTTTGGATTGGAGAAGGGTTTTTGGATGGATTTGTTAGCATAGATGAAGCATTAAACCATGGGCACCACATCATTGAGCATCTAAAGACAGTATGTCTATTCGAGAATGCTGAATTTGATAGGGTTAAAATGCATGATGTCATTCGTGATATGGCTTTATGGTTAGCTTCAGAATATGGGGGCAATAAGAACATAATCTTGGTAGAAGAAGTTGATACTATGGAAGTTCACCAAGTTTCAAAGGCGAAAGAGGCACAACAGATATACCTGTCGACAAGTAGTTTGGAAGAACTCACTATACCACCATCTTTTCCCAATCTCTTGACTTTAATTGTTAGGAGTAGAGGCCTGAAAACATTTCCGAGTGGATTCTTCCATTTCATGCCGATTATAAAAGTTCTAGATTTGTCAAATGCTGGAATAACTAAATTACCTACTGGAATTGGTAAATTAGTTACATTGCAATATCTCAATTTGTTAAATACGGATCTAAGAGAATTGTCTGCGGAGCTTGCAACTTTGAAAAGACTAAGATATCTGCTATTAGAAGGTAGTCTTCAAATAATTTTTAAGGAAGTAATATCACATCTCTCAATGTTGAGAGTTTTTAGTATAAGAGTTAAATATATGTTGTCAAAAAGAAATTATATTTCATCATCCACAGAGGAGGAAGCCAATTATTCAAGGAAGGCTCATAAGGCTATTTATTTACATGAGGATAATAAAGCATTATTAGAGGAGTTAGAAGGGTTGGAGCACATAAATTGGGTCTCTTTGCCCATTGTAGGTACTTTGTCTTTCCAAAAGTTATTGAACTCCCAAAAATTGCAGAATGCTATGAGGCGTTTACACCTTTGGAACTTGGAAGGTATAAGCATACTCCAATTGCCAAGAATCAAACATCTACATAGCCTTGCAATATATAGATGTGGGGAGCTACAAGACATAAAAGTCAATCTAGAAAATGAGAGGGGTAAACGGGGATTTGTAGCAGATTATATCCCAAACTCAATTTTCTACAACCTCCGTTGGGTACATGTTAATCAACTTCCAAAGTTGCTAGACTTGACATGGCTTATTTACATCCCAAGTCTTGAACATCTTAGTGTATATCACTGTGAATCCATGGAAGAAGTGATAGGTGATGCGAGTAGGGTCCCTGAAAATCTTGGCATATTCTCAAGACTTGAAAGTATGAACTTTTATCACCTACCAAATCTAAGGAGCATAAGTAGACGAGCCTTGCCATTTCCTTCCTTGAAAACCCTCTGCGTCATGGAATGCCCAAATCTAAGGAAGCTGCCATTGGATTCAAACAGTGCAAGAAACAGTTTAAAGAGGATTCGAGGGGAATCAGAGTGGTGGCAAGGGTTGCAGTGGAAGGATGAAACCATTCAACTCACTTTCACTCCCTACTTTAAAGAGTGGCAGTGAAGAAATGAGAAGATGACCTTCTCCCATGCTCTCTTTGCAGGTATTGCCTTCTTTTTTGGGACAAAGTTTCAAATGTCTCATGTGTCTTCATGTTCACGTTTTTATGTTACAAGTGGATAAAATTTATTTTTATCTCCACTTTTGTTTTATTTTTTTTCCTTACCTCACCCATTACTCACCCCAATGAATTTAGTTATAATTTAAAAAGAAACTATTAATAAAACTCCAAACAAAATAACTTTTCTCAATGTTGATCCTATTTTCTCTTTCCCTATCCTAAAATACATGTTTGTAAAACAGATTAAGGCATAACTTTTGGATCCAATAACATACTTGATGCATTACTACTATTATCTCAATCTTTTTATTTATTATTTGTTCTAGAGACAAGGACCTAATATTTCTGTCTCTTGATTTTTTATTTTTACAATGGAACTTAATTAAAACCATCTCTTACATGCATGTTTCTTTTCAAAATTATTTTACTCTTGAGAAATTTAGAACATGAAAATACCTACTTTGGAGAATTATTATGAAAATGCTAAAAATGAACTTATTTTACACTTTGTCTACAATATCTTAACTTGGGCATACAACTCTAAAGAATTTGGATTAGTTGTTTGTTTATGGGTACAAATTTCTAAATATTACTTCAAATTTGAATTAATTTGTTTACATTTTCATTATATAAATTGTAAATAACTCTAGTTTACACATATCCTTTGCAGCTACTTATTAGAATCTGTTATGATTCATAACGTTCATGAATTGTTGTTCGCATATAAGTTAAATATTTAGATTCACTTAATTTTTTATTTATTTAGATTATAGGCCAATGATCCAACTTATTTGTGTTTTTGTTTTTGTAGGATAAGATTTTGAAGAATGGTCGGACTCAACTGAAACTTCTTGCAAATGTTTGAATTTCTGGATGCTAAGTGTGCACAGGGTGGATTGCAGAAATAAACATCCAAGGAGAAAAAAATAAAAAATAAATAATCCTTTGTGCTTATATTGTGTGTAAAGATGAGTATATTTGGATTGTGTGTAAGGTGCCATACCATGAAGCTACTGTAATTTTTATTCGCTTTAATTGATTGGAGTGCTTGTATTAAGAATGACAATTTCTCAACTTGAGATTTGAAATAAATTTTAGGTAATACTTCACCAATCGAGTTTTTAAAAGCACATACATTAAAGAGGTTCGAGCTTATGTCTTGCCATCTCATGATATATTTAGAGAATTTCTAGTTTATATTATAACACCTTAAGAAATGAGCATGCCTCAGTACTCTTGCCCTTAAACAAAGTGTTGTCAACATTTTCAATTATCATTTAAAATGCATGGGCCCACGGGTTGATTTGATTTTTCTTTTTCTTTTTTTTTTAATAAAATTCAAACAAGCAGAGGATTAAGACCATAACCATTTATGCCATGTTGACTTTGATTATGCTTATATATACACATATTTATGTCATCACCAAACAACAAAATCATAAAGCTATAAATTTAATAAAATGTGAATAAAAATTGTAAAATATAAAGTTAATAAAGAAAAAATAAAAAATAAAAAAATTATATTTCACTCTTTAATATATAATTGATCTTTTTAATAATAACATATTAATAACTTTTTACTTCATAAAATACAAAATATTGATACATTTGTATTTTATCATTTGTTCACTATGATATTATTAAAGATAAAACGATGAAACATTTTACGTTTTTTAATTATTTATATATAATTTTTTATTTCTTTTAACTATTTTTAGTTGTATTTATTGATGATGGAATGACAGAATTTTATTTCACTCATACTAATTTATTATCCTTTTAAGAGAAATTAAGGTTATATGCCGGTATATAATTTAGAAAATTTGATGATTTTAGGTATAGATTAATGATTTTGTTAATACCGATCATGACATGATTTTTTTTTTTTAAAAAAAAAATTGACTTCATATATAGACCATAGAAATTTTATTTACTCTTTAATTTTATTTAATAAACATAGGTGAATTAGAATAAAATGCAAACAAGCAGTTTATATCTTTAATATATAAAACATCCTCGAATCTTTCAGAAATGCCATGGAGAAGATGAAAAACATAATTGAATATCACTTCTTTACAAGAGGACAATTGACTACACATTTAACTAAAATTTCTTCTATTATCGTTTTGTGTTTTTGTGTTCCTTTTGAGCTTTTCACAAATTTTAATCTGGGCTTAGGGACCAATTGTTGTGTCAACAAAGTATCAAAGTAAACATATTAATGAAAAAAAAACATAAAATAAAGCAATTCAAACGCAAAAGGAACTTGAAGCACTTCCCAACAATGAATTATCTCAAATTTTAAATTATTTTATTCATTTTTATCCTTTTACTTATGAGATGACTGTTTTCATTTTATTTAAAAAATTTCGAAAACATCAAAATATTATTTTCACATTTAACTCAATTTCCTAAAAAGTAGAAACAGAAAATAAGTATCCAAACATAATATATATATATATATATATATATATATATATATCTACTGAACTCTAAATCTAGACTAAGGAAGAAAGTATCGGTAATCACGAATATATCGATAACTTGATTTTATGGATATATCGGATATATTGGAGAAATATCAGCGGATATTTTGGAAAAAATTTTAGTATGCCAAAATTTGATCAAAACTCATGAAAATGTAAGAAAAACCTCGTAGCAATGTAATTAGAAATATAATAGACAATTTAAAGTTGTTTTGTTGAAGAATTTGATATATGTATAATATAATTTACGATATTAAATGTAATTATATCATATCGATCGATAAGAAATGTGAATTTTGTAATTATATACTCATTATGAAGCTTCATGAAAGACTTGATATAAAAATAGATAACAACTACAATGATGTAAGTGAGATTAAAATTGAGAATTCACTCAAGTTGGAGAATTATTTATTCTAATAAAAATACTAAAAAAATACATTGATTATTGTAGCAAATTCTTTTTTTCTTCCACTCTATTTGGGCATCTATTATATTGAAAAAAGAAAGAAAAGAAACCTCATACATATTTAAAATAATTTATTCGAGAAGATTCTATAATTAAAAATTCCACAAAAGTTCCAAAAAAAAATGCCAAAATAGTATGTAAGTGCAAAAGACAAAAAAATATATATATTAATTTTAATTTAAAGAGAAAAGGTAAGAGTAATAAGTCAGCATTGAAAAAAAGAAAGTTTACTTTAATAAATTAAAATCTCATAAATTAAAAACTTCAAAATTATCCAATCAAATCCTTTAAAATTCTTTCCTCCTAAAAATTCCCTCTATTCCAAATCCATTATTTCCTTTTTCATTTAAATCCTTTCATTCTAGACTGTAAAAGAAAATAATAACAATCTTCCTAATAAGTTATTAACGTATAAAATAAAAACTAAAAAATAACAATCTTTTAATAATTTAGGAATATATTAAAAAAAAAATTCTTCAAGAAAAATGTAATTTTTTCTTTTATCTAAATATATTACATTTAGAAATAATTGCTCTTCTAATATCAAAAATTAAGAAATATTAGAAGAGTAATTTTTTTTAATAAATTATAAAAAGATCCAATAAAAAAAATATTTATTCCTTTATTCAGGCATATTAAAAAGAGACAATATTCTAAAAATAGGTAATAGAAAAAAATATCATAATGAAAAGGTTTATTTCTTTTAATGGATGCCAGAGACCCAATGGTGAACAAAGTCTCCAACCACCTCCAGCCATGGCACCGCCTAGAAGGCAAGGTGGTCATGGTCACTGGCGCTTCCTCTGCCCTCGGCCGCGACTTCTGTCTCGACCTCGCCAAAGCCGACTCCAACATCATCGCTGTTGCTCGTCGGACCCATCGCCTCAACTCTCTCTCTCCCACGAAATCAAGCACTCTTCACCTGCCTAACTCTCCTCCAAGCCTTAACACCACCGTCCGAGTCGTGGCTGTATAACTTGACCACACCGTCGATGGTCCCGTCATTAACGCGTCCATTCAGATTTTGGTGTTAGAGGTACAAATCTTTTTTCACAAAATCGGCGAAAAATCGCCGAAATAAAATGAAACAAAACTATTTTTCTTCGAAATTTTCCAACTGGAGGCGATTTTTGGCGAAATTTATGGATATTTCTGCCGTCAACATTTCAACCTCCTCTTTTGTTTTGCCAAAAAAACAGAATTTTCATCCTTGATCTAGACTATTAAATGTGTGTGATAAAATCAAGATAATCAAATGAGAGTACAAACAAATGAGATCGGGGTATAAAGATACAAATAAATGTGATTAGAATAAAAAAGAAAAAAAAAACCAATGTGAAGATGTATATGTGTTGCCACCTAGTTGATGATGTCTTTTGATACCTATGGAAAAAAAATACACTTTAATAGTGTAGATGGATCCCTAAAAATATTATCCAACTTATTTTCTATTTTCTTTGAAAATAAAAATAGAAAAGATCTTAAACAAAAAGACTTAATATTTATGTCTCCTGATTTTTTTTTTCCCAATGAAACTGAATTACAACTATATGGTCCCATGCATGCTTATTTTCAAAATTATTTCATATAACTATGAAAAATTGCTTGCTTTAAAGCATCATTATGAAAATTTTAATTTTTATTCTTGAAGCCTTGAAGATGGTAATGGTGAATCCATTTTCAACTTTGTTTTTACATTCTTTTAGCTCGGACATTTGCTCCAATAAATTTGGATTAGTTTTTGTTCATGGGTACCTATTTTTGAAGATCAATTCAAATTTCACTTAATTTGTTCACATTTTATTGTAGAAATCTCTTAGTAATTTCAGTTTTCTATCATATTTTTTTCTTTTTTTGGGTAATCTGATCCATCATAATATGATATTGAGACCATAAATGAAACAAATAATTAATAATTTGATTTTAAATTATTAAATACTTTATTAAATATGATGGTTGAAGCAGAGTAGGTAAGGGGAAATAATAGATTTGGAATAGAAGCTTAATGAAACTGGTGAGTAGTGGAGTAATCATTACTTTGCATTATTGAAGTAATGTGGGACAGGAGAATGGTAGTGGCCTTATCTCTTTCGCCACCATTAATCAAGATTGTGGGCTGCTAATCACCATTATCAGCTGTCATTGCACAGCACAACGCCTTCCAAAGGATTGCATATTCAGCTCCATTAATAACCAATAGCCTCCCTTGATCCATCACTTCAAAGGGATGAGGAGCAGTCTGATATATTGAAATGCTAAAGCCCAGACTAATCAGATCCATAATGTGATCAGGGACTCAAAATGAGAAACACCCTGGAATCTTGACAAGAAACTTTCTTTTCTTTTTAGAAAGTAAAGTCCACACGCCGAGAAGAAAGGGATGTGTGCAAACAAATTATATAATAAAGTAATGCGTGGTAAAGAGATAAAGAAAAAGGTGATAGCAGCCTTTGATGGGGTGTCTTCCATATTGGAATTCCTTAATCAGAGAGATTGATCTGTTTTCGACAACCACAAGGCTTCTCTGCTCTCCCACTTTCTCTTCTTTTCTTGAATCTCACCTCTTGTTTCTTTCATCTCTCAAGGCAAGGAATGGATTGTGTGAACCCAATCTTGGATGTTGTAACTCGCGTATGGGACTGCACAGCCAAGCATGCAGTCTACATCAGGGATCTCCAGGAAAATATCGACTCGTTAAGAAACGCAATGCAGGAGCTGAAGAACGCATACCAGGATGTGAAGGGAAGAGTTGAACTTGAAGAGCAACGGCAAATGAGGCGCACGAATGAAGTGGACGGCTGGCTCCATAGTGTACTAGCCATGGAAATACAAGTCAACGAGATCCTGGAGAAAGGCGATCAGGAAATCCAGAAGAAATGCCCTGGAACTTGTTGCCCCAAAAACTGCTGGTCCAGCTACAAGCTCGGGAAGAGAGCGAGTAAAAAGCTGGGTGCTGTGACTGAATTAAGGAACAAGGGACGCTTTGATGTTGTGGCTTGTAGGGACCCTTCCCTCTGGGAGCCACGTGGCACGCATCTCATAGTGGCGCGTGGCGCATTATTATCAGCCGGACCATAGTCATCCGGATTCCCAGTCATCCTATCCGGATCGCCTCAAGAAAAGGCAAAAGACGTTTCAGCTTCTCACATCCAAGGAAGAGCAAACGACGCTGGCAGAACATGGACATTCGGACAAACACATCCGGATGAGCAGCATATGCCATCCGGATATGATCAATCGGCAATTAAAGTAAAGCGAGTTTCACACGCTATCGCAAACAGCCATGGCCCATATCCTATCACCTGCAGAGTGAGAAGACAGGATGAAGTGACAGTAAGTCACTTCCCACGATCTCTGACAGCCGCATCACCTACTATGGTTCCTGACAGCCGCTTGTAGGGTGATGGCGTCTCTGCTGCCACTTATTGTCATCATGGCAACATAAAATATCTCCTCACCATTAATGAAAGGAACAGTACCCCTGAAGCTGTATATATATAAGCCTTCACACGAAGAAAGGAGGTTGGTGGGTAACCTTCTAATACCTAGTAAAAGCCCAACTGTCTCATATATCTCTCTCTCCTGCCATGGCTAACAAAATCATCGGAGGGTGCGTCTGGACACCCTGTCCGGACGCCTTTTTGCAGGTACAATAGCTGGATCAAGAACCCTTGTGTGTTGAGATTACGTGTCCATCCATCTGGCAGTTACGTGGATCACCAGGAACGTAAGCCTACAACATTGGCGCCGTCTGTGGGAAAATTTTGCTATCTTTTCATTTGATTCAGTGACCCGCAAAGATGGCCACACCTTCCCAAAGCCGATCATCTGGTAGAGGGAGGGAAGATGATTTTGAATGGCGACAAGCCATTGAAAGAAGACAGTTGGCAAGTGAGAAACAACTGAAAGCTCTCTTACATGAGACAGAGAGATTAAGAGAAGAAAACGCTGTCTTACGTATTCAGGCCTCAACATCAGGGCCTCCTCGTCGTCAACATTCAAGAGGCCAGGTGGCAAACTCCAGGCCAGAGCCGGAATCGATATACCCTGACTCCGCAGAAGCTGTCCCAGGGGCATACAACGCAAGGCCTCATGAACCACATACACCCATGCCTCGAGCTCCCCGTGAGGAAAGCTCAGATTCCACTCATTTTTCAGCAAAAAGACAACGTGATAAAAAATCACAGTTGTCGAGTTCAATGCGCGCAAGACTAGGCCCACAAGAGCCTGGCAGACCAAGGCCACCAGTAGCCACAACTTGGGCACCATGCCCTGACCCTATAAACACTCCCATGGCACAGAACGTACCTCCGCGCCGTGACCCCGTAGTCACCCCCATAATGCGGAACGTTCACTCACGCCTGGCGGAGCGACCAACTGGGAAAAACCTCCCAAACGAGCCACCCAGTGGCTCCATCAGCAAGAGGTTGGATGACATGCTCTCCACGCCCTTTTGCTCTCATATCATCCATTACGAGCCCCAAGGGGATTCCTCGTACCAAAATTCTCCACATACGATGGAACCAACGATCCTTTCGATCACATCATGCATTATCGGCAGCTCATGACGCTCGACATTGGCAACGATGAACTACTATGCAAAGTATTTCCTGCCAGCTTGCAAGGTCAGGCTCTCTCATGGTTTCATCGCCTACCTTCTAACTCAGTTGACAATTTCAGGGACCTCTCTGAAGCTTTCGTAGGACAATACTTATGCTCTGCTCGACACAAGCAGAACATCAGCACCCTCCAGAACATAAAAATGCGAGACAACGAATCCTTGAGAGAATTTGTGAAACGATTTGGCCAGGCCGTGCTTCAGATAGAGGCTTGCAGCATGGATGCTGTCCTGCAGATCTTCAAGCGAAGCATCTGTCCAGGCACTCCATTTTTTGAATCATTGGCCAAAAAGCCTCCTATAACAATGGACGATTTGTTCAGACGAGCCAACAAATATTCGATGCTTGAGGATGACGTGCGTGCAGCCACTCAGCAAGTTTTGGTTGCCGGACGGGCTTCTAGAGATAACCCAGACAGACAGGCCAAGCCTCCGGACCGACCTAAACCAGTTGACCGGAGGCAGGAAGGGCCGAGTCGCCCGGATAGGCCGCCCCTCACACCTCTATCCATATCATATGAAAAACTTCTCCCAATGATCCAAGGATTGTCTGATTTTAAATGGCCTAGACCCATCGAAGCGGACCCATCCACGAGAGACCGCAGCAAGAAGTGTGCCTTCCACAAAGACCATGGTCATACAACGGAGACATGTCGGTCCCTCCAGTATCTGGTGGAAAGACTCATCAAAGCAGAACATCTAAAACAGTACCTTCGCTCAGATACTAGAGGTAGGGATACATCCCAACATCACAGCTCTGAAACCCCCAGGGCCCCAGCCGCCCCCAAGGCCGTCATAAACTATATCAACGGGGGCCCATCTGACGAGGAATATGATTCCAGGAGGAAAATGCAGAAATTGTTGAGGGCAGCGTCAATACGCGAACGCATCAATTCCATCCGACCGGGTCTAACTGGAGAGGGTCTTTACCCCATAGACGGGACAATCATTTTCCCCCCAGTGGATCCCACCCGGACACTGCAGCCACATCGTGACGCCCTCATCCTTTCCTTAGAGATAGGGGATTTCGATGTCAGACGTATATTGGTCGACCCAGGCAGTTCAGCTGACCTCATCCAAGCATCAGTTGTTGGTCACATGGGACATAGTCTCGCAGGCCTTGAGAACCCCGGACGAATCTTGTCCGGATTCAATGGGTCATCGACCACATCCTTGGGAGACATTATACTGCCGATCCAAGCTGGCCCAGTCACTCTCAATGTGCAATTCTCGGTGGTACAAGAGTTATCACCCTTCAATGTCATCTTGGGACGCACGTGGCTCCACTATATGAAAGCCATCCCTTCCACGTATCATCAAATGGTGAGTTTTCTCACCAACGAAGGGCAAACTGACTTGTATGGCAATCAGTTGGCCGCACGACAATGCTATCAAATAGCACGAGAGGCGGGAACTAGCCAGGAAGATGCATCTCCCCCTGAATCCAGCCATGCGCATGCCCAATAGCAATTACTGGGTCCGGCGGACAAGGACCCCCCGACAGCAGATCCCTTACAAACAATCCAAATCTCAGAAGAAAATGAGCATCTCACAAACATCAGCTCCCTCATGACAAAAGAAGAAACTCAGAGCATGCAAAAAATCCTTCGAAGCAACCACGACATCTTTGCATGGACACATTCGGATATGAAGGGAATCCATCCCTCTATTGCCTCTCACAAGCTAAACGTCTTTTCAGCTGCCCGACCCGTCCGGCAGAAGGTTAGACGCTTCCACCCGGATAGACAAAAAATCATCAGGAGTGAAATGGACAAGTTGCTCGAAGCCGGGTTCATCAGGGAAGTATCTTATCCAGATTGGTTGGCAAACGTCGTGGTGGTGCCAAAGAAAGAAGGAAAGTGGCGAGTCTGTGTTGACTACACCAATCTCAACAACGCATGTCCAAAAGACAGTTTTCCCTTGCCACGAATAGATCAGATTGTAGATTCAACTTCCGGGCAAGGGATGCTCTCCTTCTTGGATGCCTTCTCTGGATACCACCAAATTCCCATGTACCCGGGCGACCAAGAAAAGACAGCATTCATAACACCACACGGCCTTTATTGCTACAAGGTCATGCCATTCGGACTCAAGAATGCTGGGGCCACTTATCAGAGGCTGATGACCACAATTTTCAAACCGTTGATAGGCCACACAGTAGAGGTATATATTGATGACATTGTAGTCAAAAGCAAAAATCGAGAAGAGCACGTTCTTCATTTGCAAGAAGTTTTTCACCTCCTAAGAAGGTATGGCATGAAACTAAATCCTTCTAAATGCGCCTTTGGCGTAAGTGCTGGCAAGTTCCTAGGATTTATGGTCAGTCAGAGAGGCATAGAGGTCAGCCCGGATCAAGTCAAGGCAGTCATGGAAACACCTCCACCCAGAAGCAAGAAGGAGCTACAACGCCTCACAGGCAAGCTTGTCGCATTAGGGCGCTTCATAGCCCGCTTTCCTGATGAATTGCGACCCTTCTTTTTGGCGATACGGAAAGCAGGCCCACAAGGATGGACGGACAGCTGTCAAAGTGCTTTCGAAAAAATTAAACACTGTCTTATGCAGCCACCTATCTTAAGCAGCCCCATCCCAAAGGAGAAGCTATACATGTATCTGGGTGCCTCGTCTCGAGAATGGGCAATCGTGCCCTATCTATTCATTGCCCTTCACCAAAGGAGCAGAAACCTGTCTACTATGTTAGCAGGGCATTGGCAGATGTAGAAACCAGGTATTCAAAAATGGAATTAACAGCCTTGGCTCTTCGGAGCGCTGCCCTGAAACTCCGTCCATATTTCCAAGCCCACCCAGTAACCGTATTAACTGACCAACCCCTTCGTAGCATTTTGCACAAGCCAGACTTAACCGGGCGAATGCTGCAATGGGCCATCGAATTGAGCGAATTTGGAATCGAATTCCAACCCAGATTATCCAAAAAAAGCCAAGTAATGGCTGACTTCGTGCTAGAATATTCACGCAGACCCAGCCAACACCATGAATCAAAGGAACAAGAGTGGTGGACTCTGCGAGTTGATGGAGCCTCACGTTCATCAGGTTCCGGAGTAGGACTTGTACTACAGTCTCCAACTGGGAATGTCTGGAGCAAGCCATCCGGCTGGGGTTCTCCGCATCTAATAACGAAGCAGAATACGAGGCCATCTTGTCCGGATTGGACCTCGCCCTTGCACTGTCCGTCTCCAAACTCCGGATCTATAGCGACTCACAGCTCGTGGTAAGGCACGTCCAGAAGGAATATGAGGCTAAGGACGCACGCATGGCGCGATACTTGGCTAAAGTGAGAAGCACCTTACAGCAATTTACTGAGTGGACAATTGAAAAAATCAAACGAGCTGACAATGGGCGTGCTGACGCCTTGGCTGGCATAGCTGCCTCCCTCCCCATCAAAGAAGCCATTCTATTGCCTGTGCATGTGCAAACCAATCCCTCTGTCGCTGAAAACTCCACTTGCAACACTATCGAGGCAAATCAAACGAATGACCAAGAATGGACGCATGATATTGCAGACTATATCCGGACAGGAACTCTACCCGAAGACCCTAAACAGGCGCACAGAATCCGGGTGCAAACTGCACGTTTCACCCTGATTGGGGGGCACCTATATAAGCGATCCTTCACAGGACCTTATCTTCGGTGCCTAGGAAATTCAGAGGCCCAGTACGTATTAGCAGAATTACACGAAGGGATATGCGGAAACCATACGGGAGGACGATCTCTGGTACATAGGGCTCATTCACAAGGATACTATTGGCCAACAATAAAGAAGGACGCGGCAGCATACGTCAAGAAATGTGATAAATGTCAAAGGTACGCCCCCATCCCGCATATGCCATCAGCAGAGTTGAAGTCAATCTCAGGCCCATGGCCTTTTGCGCAGTGGGGCATGGATATAGTGGGACCCCTCCCAGCAGCGCCTGCTCAGAAGAAATTCCTCCTTGTTGCCACTGATTACTTCAGCAAATGGGTGGAAGTTGAAGCATATGCTAACATCAAAGACAAAGATGTCACCAAGTTCGTGTGGAAAAATATAGTTTGTCGTTTTGGAATTCCCCAAGCTATCATAGCTGACAATGGTCCACAGTTCGACAGCATTGCGTTTAGGAATTTTTGCTCGGAGTTGAACATCCGGAATTCATACTCCACGCCGCGTTATCCTCAAAGTAATGGGCAGGCAGAAGCCACAAACAAGACCATTATCAATGCCCTAAAGAAAAGACTGGAACAGGCCAAAGGGAAATGGGTGGAGGAGGCGCCCGGCGTCCCCTGGGCCTATCGAACCACACCGGACGACCAACAGGAAACACTCCTTTTGCCCTCGCATATGGAATGGATGCAGTCATTCCCACTGAAATAGGCCTTCCTACCGTCCGGACTGACGCAGCAAAGCAAGATGATGCAAGCATAGAAGTAGGAAGAAATTTGGACTGGGCGGACGAAGTCAGAGAAAGCGCGGCAATCCGGATGGCAGATTATCAACAAAGAGCCTCAGCGCATTATAATCAAAAAGTCAGACCCATAAACTTCAAAAATGGTACGCTAGTACTTAGAAAAGTTTTTGAAAATACTGCTGAAGCGGGTGCAGGAAAGTTCCAAGCTAATTGGGAAGGACCCTATGTAGTGTCGAAAACAAATGAAAATGGATCCTATCATTTACAAAAGCTAGATGGAACTCCGTTACTTAGACCATGGAATGTGTCCAATTTGAAACAGTATTATCAATGAGAAGTAGACACAAATGCAAATGAAAGAAAAAGTATACTTTTTGTTATTGATGTAGATAAATGTATTTACATAGAGGTCTCCGGACCACAAAAGTACAGAAGGAAGAATTACACCAGAAAAATTTCAAAAAGGGATAAAGCGTCGGGGAGAGCCAACTTCTCATGCAGCTTTTTTCTCTTCACCCGGAGGAATTGAAGGGGTATCCCGCTTTATGCCGTTCTTCTTCATGCAGCAGCGATACCCAAAGATAAAAGTATCATCCACTTGTTGTTGATATGCTGCCGCAAGTTCCTCCCTTTCTACAGCAAACTCTCGTTCCAGTTCCTCTTTTTGTGCAGCCAGGCGAAGTTGCAGCTCTTCATTCTGTTTCTTTTCAATAGAAACTTCTGTCCGGAGATGCCTCGCCTCCCCCCTAAACCGGGCAACCTCATTCTCTGACTCGCACAGGCGGGAGGCCGTTGCCTCTTCCCGGCTCTTTGCCTCAGCCAACTCCGCCCGGAGGTCTTCAATCTCCTCATAAGCAACGGATAAATCGCTTTCAACCTCCTCCACTCTCTGGCGCAATTGGTTTTCATTTTCTTTATGCCGAGAAGCGAAGAGCTTCATATAATCAGCAGTCCTCAGCAAGTCAGCAAAAAGATCGTGCTGTTTGGCCATGTTGCGCAGATCGCATATCAGCTGACACGCAAACAAACGAAAGAAAGCTCACAAGTCATACCACAGCAAACATAATCGACACAACAAGGAACCAAAAACCAAAGAAACATAAACGCCATACCGATTCCACCTTATCGAACATCTCGGCTGTTGGCATAATGTCAGGTGAGCCGGGGGGAATCTGCTTCAGCTTATGTTCTAACTCCGTGTAACTAAAAGAGCTACAAGAGCTACAAGAAGCATCATCAACAGGTTCCCCCCTGGAAGAGGCA
This sequence comes from Vitis amurensis, assembly GCA_037355405.1. NCBI lineage: Eukaryota > Viridiplantae > Streptophyta > Magnoliopsida > Vitales > Vitaceae > Vitis > Vitis amurensis. The sequence goes on from CM074684.1 coordinate 7,795,339, forward strand.
ACAGGGAGTAGCTTTTGTTCAGGGCAGGGGGCCTCAACCTCTTTGACCGGACCAATCTTTTCGGCCGAATCCGCGTCCAAGATTATCACTGGGGCGGCTGGAGCTTCAGTTGCTATCTCCACTTCGCCCCCTTCCGGACAAGTGTGGTGGGGGGACACGCAACTAACCTCAATCTCTTTTTGACGGTCTTGTAGCCGCCCAAGGAGTCCGGATCTCAGATTGCGCACCGAGCGAGGCTTCTTAGGAAGAGACCCCTTAACCGGAACAAGAGCCAAGCGGTCCGGATCGTCGGTAGGTTGACTTTGGCCCTCTGCTCCTGCTTCCTCCATCGGGGTTGTGCAAGCAGCTTCAGCCACAACGGCACCCGGGTTAAGGTCGCCCGGATGATTGATGGAAGCAGCTTCCTCAGCCACATGGGCCGGGCGGACAGCCGCGGCCAGGGTCACGCGGGCAGCTTTAGCTGCAGCGGCATCCGGGTTGAGGTCGCCCGGCTGGTTGTTGGATGCAGCTTCCTCAGCCACATTGCCCGGACGGGCAACAGCTGCCAAGGAAGGACCCGAATGGTGCAACCCCGCAAGGTGTCCGGGGCCGCTCGACAAAGAGGGAGGAGCAGCATTCATTGGCTCCTCTATCATCACGTCAACCTCATGGGTGACTTTCGGAGGGCCAAGATCCAAGGGGGGAGGAGGATCCTTCACATCCTTCCCATGCTTTTTCACCAGCTTCCTCTTTTTAGCTGGAACTTCCTCGGGAGCAGAATCCGCGCCACGTTTCTGTCCGGGAGCCTTCCGGATAGTGCCCTCGTCTTTTCTCTTATCTCGATCTTCTAGGAGCTTCCGGCGTTTTTCAGCATCAGCCTCTTTGGCCTCCTGATAGATCGAGAGCTCCTTCCAAGTAAGATGCTCCCCAGGCACAACCTCCTTTGGCAGCTTCTGGGGGAGCTTGTGGATAAAATAATCCTGAGACACCCGGACCACCGCCAACAAATTTTGCGCGGAGAGTAGCGTCTTGTATTGCCTCTCTGTGGCATCTATTTCGAATAATTTATTGACACAGGCGAAGGGTTCCTTGTCCACCCAGTCCACAAGGTGACCCCTCAAATCCCGATCTGCATTGATAGCAGCACAAGGTCAGGATACCATTCGGGAAAGGCAAGAAGTCAGCGCAAAATCAGCAAGAAAAATCCGGACAAAAATTACAAAGCAAACTTACCCGGAATTTTCATGGTGTAGTTTGGAGAGAAAGGTTTTGTTTCCTGCTCCATAAGCCCTGCCCATCCACCCCGCACCACCACCAGTCCCTTTGCCCCTCCCTTCGTCGAATCTGGCAACTCGGTCACCACTTGAAGGGAGGGCAGATGCGCGGACAGGCTGAAGATGTCAGTGTTCGCCTTCTTCAGAGAATAGAGGAAGAATACCTCCATTAGCGTGAGGTCGAGTTTATACAGCATATTGATGATGCTGCATCCCATTAATATCCGGACAACGTTGGGGTGAATGAAAGCGGGCGGGATCTTGGTGAAGTGAAGGAATTCCTTAAACAACGATGGCAGAGGAAAATGCAGCCCGGCGTTAAAATGCTCCTTTGTGAAGACAATGGCATGTCCTCCAAGTTTCTCCGTTGAGAAAGGCACCTCCTCTTTTAGCAGCTCTATAGACACACTATTTGGGATGGAGAACCGATCCCGGAATTCCTTCACATCCAGTTTATCCGTCGCTTTTTCATGAACCTCGCTAGCCCGAGCAGACGAAACATTCTTTTTTGGAGCCATTCCTTACCACAAAATCAAAACCTACATGAACAGAAGCGCAATGAGCAAAACACAAGTAACCCAGAAAGCGTAGAAACCCTAAACCCAAAGCAGCCAGGAAAAATTCTTAAGAACCTCCCAAACACCAATAAAGTACCAACATTCATCAGCAATCGCAACCAACTCGTCCACAACAATGCCCAAGAGGGCCAAGAGACCAAGAAACAAATAAATCATCAAGCACAACTAAGGGAATCACAGAGGCAAGGAGGTACGTACCAAATAACGCTCTGAGGAAGGGAAAAGGTTGCTGTCGCGATATAAACCACCAGCAATAAATAAAGTCGCGATGCAAAAACACCGGTACAAAAGGCCTTCAAAGTTTTTACGCAGAGAAAGCAAAGGAAACAACAGAAGATAGCGAGAAGAAAAGCTCTCAGGAAAATACAGTAGAAAAAATGTAAAAAAGGGGTACAGTGCCCTATTTATAGAAGAACAACCCCTCGGAAAGCCAAACGAACACTTATGCCATCATTAGAAAGACAAAATTGCCTGGAGATACGCAGGGTCGGCGGCTCGTCATAAATGCCTTATTTCGTCTCCCACACCCCCAGTTGCCACGTGGCTCAGCCAGACGAAGAAACCTCTCCAATTTTCAAAAAACCAGTTGTTTTTAACCTGCCCACTTTTTGGGCAAAGAGGGCAAGTTAAAAATGGGGGCAATGTAGGGACCCTTCCCTCTGGGAGCCACGTGGCACGCATCTCATAGTGGCGCGTGGCGCATTATTATCAGCCGGACCATAGTCATCCGGATTCCCAATCATCCTATCCGGATCGCCTCAAGAAAAGGCAAAAGACGTTTCAGCTTCTCACATCCAAGGAAGAGCAAACGACGCTGGCAGAACATGGACATTCGGACAAACACATCCGGATGAGCAGCATATGCCATCCGGATATGATCAATCGGCAATTAAAGTAAAGCGAGTTTCACACGCTATCGCAAACAGCCATGGCCCATATCCTATCACCTGCAGAGTGAGAAGACAGGATGAAGTGACAGTAAGTCACTTCCCACGATCTCTGACAGCCGCATCACCTACTATGGTTCCTGACAGCCGCTTGTAGGGTGATGGCGTCTCTGCTGCCACTTATTGTCATCATGGCAACATAAAATATCTCCTCACCATTAATGAAAGGAACAGTACCCCTGAAGCTGTATATATATAAGCCTTCACACGAAGAAAGGAGGTTGGTGGGTAACCTTCTAATACCTAGTAAAAGCCCAACTGTCTCATATATCTCTCTCTCCTGCCATGGCTAACAAAATCATCGGAGGGTGCGTCCGGACACCCTGTCCGGAAGCCTTTTTGCAGGTACAATAGCTGATCAAGAACCCTTGTGTGTTGAGATTACGTGTCCATCCATTTGGCAGTTACGTGGATCACCAGGAACGTAAGCCTACAACATGGCTGATAGGTTACCTCAAGCTCTGGTGGATGAGAGACCGATGGAGAAGACTGTGGGCTTAGATCTGATGTTTACAGAGGTTTGCAGATGCATCCAAGATGAGGAACTCGGAATTATTGGGTTGTACGGTATGGGGGGTGCCGGAAAACTACCCTCATGACCAAAGTGAATAATGAGTTCATCGTGAGCGAGCAAGATCTTTGAAATCGCCATTTGGGTAGTAGTATCCAGGACCAGCAAGTGTGGAAAAAGTACAAGAAGTCATTCGCAACAAGTTAGACATTCCTGAAGACGGATGGAGAAACAGAACCGAGGATGAAAAGGCGGTAGCAATTTTCAATGTCTTGAAGGCAAAAAGGTTTGTGATGCTTGCTAGATGATGTATGGGAGCGGCTTGATCTCCAAAAAGTGGGGGTTCCTTATCCTAATTCCCAAAACAAGTCCAAAGTAATATTAACAACCCGTTCTCTGGATGTTTGTCGGGATATGGAAGCTCAAAAAAAGCCTTAAGGTGGAGTGTTTGACAGAAGATGAGGCTATTAATTTGTTCAAGAAGAAGGTTGAGAGAGCTGCTCTAAATTCACATTCGGATATACCCCAACTTGCTGAAATTGCTGCTAAAGAATGCCAAGGCTTACCACTTGCAATCGTCACTATTGGGCGAGCTATGGCTGACAAGAAGACTCCACAAGAATGGGAGCAAGCAATCCAAATGTTGAAGACTTATCCATCAAAGTTTTCAGGTATGGGAGCTCATGTATTTCCGGTCCTCAAATTCGATTCACGATAACTTGCCAAATGACACCATCAAGACTTGTTTTTATATCTTGCTATATTCCCGAGAGGACCATGAAATTTGGGATGAGGATCTCATATTCCTTTGGATTGGAGAAGGGTTTTTGGATGGATTTGTTAGCATAGATGAAGCATTAAACCATGGGCACCACATCATTGAGCATCTAAAGACAGTATGTCTATTCGAGAATGCTGAATTTGATAGGGTTAAAATGCATGATGTCATTCGTGATATGGCTTTATGGTTAGCTTCAGAATATAAGGGCAATAAAAACATAATCTTGGTAGAAGAAGTTGATACTATGGAAGTTCACCAAGTTTCAAAGGCGAAAGAGGCACAACAGATATACCTGTCGACAAGTAGTTTGGAAGAACTCACTATACCACCATCTTTTCCCAGTCTCTTGACTTTAATTGTTAGGAGTAGAGGCCTGGAAACATTTCCGAGTGGATTCTTCCATTTCATGCCGGTTATAAAAGTTCTGGATTTGTCAAATGTTGGAATAACTAAATTACCTACTGGAATTGGTAAATTAGTTACATTGCAATATCTCAATTTGTTAAATACGGATCTAAGAGAATTGTCTGCGGAGCTTGCGACTATGAAAAGACTAAGATATCTGCTATTAGATGGTAGGCTTCAAATAATTTTTAAGGAAGTAATATCACATCTCTCAATGTTGAGAGTTTTTTGCATAGGAGTTAAATATATTTTGTCAAAAAGAAATGATATCTCGTCATCCACAAAGGAGGAGGAAGTCAATTATTCAAGGAAGGATGATAAGGCTATTTATTTCCGTGAGGATAATAAAGCATTATTAGAGGAGTTAGAAGGGTTGGAGCACATAAATTGGGTCTCTTTGCCCATTGTAGGTACTTTGTCTTTCCAAAAGTTATTGAACTCCCAAAAGTTGCAGCATGCTATGAGGCGTTTACACCTTTGGAACTTGGAAGGTATGAGCATACTCCAATTGCCAAGAATCAAACATCTACGTAGCCTTGCAATATATAGATGTGGGGAGCTACAAGACATAAAAGTCAATCTAGAAAATGAGAGGGGTAAACGGGGATTTGTAGCAGATTATATCCCAAACTCAATTTTCTACAACCTCCGCTCGGTACATGTTAATCAACTTCCAAAGTTGCTAGACTTGACATGGCTTATTTACATCCCAAGTCTTGAACATCTTAGTGTAACTCACTGTGAATCCATGGAAGAAGTGATAGGTGATGCGAGTGGGGTCCCTGAAAATCTTGGCATATTCTCAAGACTCAAAGGTTTGCACTTGTTTTTTGTACCAAATCTAAGGAGCATCAGCAGACGAGCTTTGCCATTTCCTTCCCTGAAAATCCTCTGCGTGATGGAATGCCCAAACCTAAGGAAGCTGCCATTGGATTCAAACAGTGCAAGAAACAGTTTAAAGACAATTGAAGGGACATCAGAGTGGTGGCGAGGGTTGCAGTGGGAGGATGAAACCATTCAACTCACTTTTAGTCCCTACTTCTTCAACAGATTGAGCCTGTCTGTGACGAAATGACAGAATGGTGGAGAGAAGCTGCACTCCTTCCCTCTCCCACCCTTTTACCTGCTTCTCCCACGCTCCCTCAGGCACTGTGGACAAAATTTCAAATGTCTAGCATGTTTTCATTGTTTATTTTTTTTTTCTGCTAAGAATTTGTTTTATATTGGAATTGGTAAGCTATATTTTCTTTTCTTTTCTTTTCTTTTCTTTTCTTTCCTTTGGTTTAATTTTTTTTTCTTTCCTCAAATATCACTCATCTTAATAAATTTAGTTATAGACTTATAGGTTAAAAAGAAAGTATTTACAAAACATTATCTTTTCCCTTTTTTACAGAAAAAAAAACAAAAACAAAATAACCTACTTTTTTCTGGTGGTCATGGTATTTTGTATTCTCATATCCTAAAATTCATGTTTGTAAAGTTGGTTAAGGAAGAACGTTTGGTCCAACAGGTACTTGATGCATCATTAATATTAGCTCAATCTTTTTCCATTTACTAATTTTTCTATTTGTTCCCATAGTCAAAGTCTTCTTTCAATGAAACCTAATCAAAACTATTTGTTCCATGCATGCTTACCTAATCAAAACTATTAGTCACATACATGCTTATTTTCAAAATTATTTTACCCGGAGTAACTTAAACTATGAAAAAACTACTTACTTTATAGAATTATTATGAAAATTTTCAGTTGCATTTGGTTTAGAAAATGTTGTCTAGTTTTATTTTTTATTTTTACTTTTCGAAAAAGTTTTTTATTTCTTATTTTTCTTTTCTGAAAAAAAAAAGAGATTATTTAAAGAAATTAAAAAAAAAATAGAAAAGCAGAATGTAAAAGATTGTGAAAATAAATATGACTAAAATTTCATATAATATATTTGTTATGGTATGAGATATACTATCATAAATGATGACATTACTATTTTTCATGATGTATATAATTTGATATCATATATATAATAATTTTCCACATGTTATTTGTCGCTTTATTATTTTATTTCATTTATTAATTATTATTATTTTTATAATATTTTTTATTTTAAAATAGTTTAGAAAAATATTCTAATATGCTTGTAATTATTCAAATAAATTACTACAATATAAATATATATACCCTCATAATAATTCATAGTCTACACCTATCCTTTTCGGTTATTGGAAATTTTTATGATTGATAATATTCATGAATGGTTCCTTGAATTTAATCTAAATATTAAAATTTACTTCCCTGTTGTTTAGGTTTCAGAATGAAAAGCAGTTTTTCTCAGATTTCATAGAAGTATATTTGTTCTTCAACTTAGATGATAAGCAAATGATCCACCTGATTTGCTATGTTGTGTTTGTAGGACAAGTCTTTGAAGAATACTTGACTCAGCTGAAACTCCTCGCAATTGTTGGATCACTGGATGCTTTGTGTGCATAGGATGGATGGGTTGCATAAATAGTCATTTAAAAAGCCAAAAAAAAAAAAAAAAAATCTTGTATGCTTGTATTGTGTGTAAAGTTGAGTGAAAAATTCTCGTGTGTAAGGTGTGAAGCTACTGCCCCTCAATAAATGTAAGATATCTAATTTTAGGTATCTAAAAGTTGGTCTGGAAACTATCCTATAGTGGTCTTTAAAATGAACAGTCATAAGAAGAAGATGATTTTACAGGTGGACGTGGTTTTTGAAACAAATTTTAGGTAATATTTTATTATATGTGTTTTTGAAAGGATATAATTTAGACGGGTTCTAGTTTATGTTCACTAAAAAATATGGGTTCAGCTAGTAGGTCAAAAGATTTTGGACATGGGCATGCCTCAAAATCCATGCCCTTAAAATGTGCCATGGAAATATGGAAGAAGATATGTCAAAATCCTAACTAAATCCATTTTGGTTTGATGAAAATAAATATTTTATTCTTATTCTCATTTCTAATCTATTCAAATACATTAATTAAGAAGAAAAATAAAGTTTTGTTTAGCAACTATTTTTAATACCAGCTTTAAAAAATAGTTTTTAAAAATCATTTTTAGAATGTTTTACAGAATAAGAGTCCATTTGATAGTGATTCTAAGAAGCGCTTTTAATATTTTTAATACTTGAAAATTTTCATCATTCGAGTGTTAAAAATATTATAAATGTTTACTAAAATCACTTTCAAATGCACTCTAAATGTGTATTTGAGAATTTGAAATGTTTTTAATATGATTTTTACATTATTAATATGTTTTAAAAATAAATTTTATATATAATGTTTTATTGTTAATCATTTTTTGTATAATTATATTTTAAAACAACTATAAAAAAATGAATGAAAATAATTTTAAAAAATATTATTTGAAAACACAATTTTTTGTTTTAAAAATAGAAAATTGTTTTATATCGTCTGGCAATCATCAAACATGTTTTTTCCTCTTTTTTTTTCTATTATTTTAGAGAACAAAAAATGATTTTCAAAAACACATACAAAATATAGCCTAAATTTTTCATTTTCATTCTCTATTATAGCATTTTAATCATGCCGTCGACGAAAGAGGAAATAGCACCAACTTCCACCAAATTATGTGTTGCTGCACTTTAAGTTAGGAATCATGTTATCAGAAAAAGTACCATTATTTTTTGCAAATATTTATATAAAATGCAAATTATATAATTAGAGAAGTATATACAATGCAAATCATATCATTGAGAAGTATTTGGACAAATTTATTTAGAGTATAAGCAATTTTGATTTAGAAATTGATGAAGTGTATGAGTAGGGCACTGCTATAGTCTGCAGTGTTTTCTCAGTAATTTCTTGGTAGCTTAACCTGATCCATCATAATATGATATTGAGACCAAAAGTCAAACAAACAATTAAGAATTTGGTTTTAAATTATTAAATACAATTGATTAAATATGATAGTTAGAGCATAATAGGTAATGCGAAATAATAAATTTGGACCATAGGCTTATTATTACTGCAAATGATCATACGAAAGAACCTTTAGTAAGGGCCTTGGATGACCAAGTTGATCTTTCAAACAAAGGCCATAGGCCACATACTATTACTACTCCACTGTCACTACCCTCAAAATTTCAAAAATTAAAACGATCCAAATTATTTTTATTTTAAATTCATTAACATGTAATGAAAAAATCAATATATATATATATATATATATATATGTATATGTATTTTTACAATATGAAAATCATTTATACATAGAAGGTAGTTGCATTGACCAACAGATAGTTTTAATAAGTGAGTGTATGTTAAAACTTAATAGTTATTATTTTATTACTTAATTTGAATTTAAGTTAAATTGTTTTTAAGTTATTTATTCAAAACTTATTATTTAATTGTTATTTTAAACATTAAAGTTGTTTGGTAAAATTAACTTAAAAGTTTATTTTTAATCATTAAATTGACATATTTAACTCATATTTATTTTTATTATTTTTAAACAATAAATTTATTTATTAAATATCCATATTTAAATACATAACATAACCAAATCTATTTAATTTATAATTTAATAATTTAAATTAAATCATTAAGTCATTAAATTAATTTGCTAAACACCCTCTAAGTCCATATATAAAAAAAAAAATTATTATTCCCTAGGGGGTCAAACTGTGGACATCAAACACAACTTTTGGATGCATACCTCCAAAATTTTAATAAAACAATAAATAAAAACAATTGAGAAAGTTATCAATGGCTTCCACCTATTTTCAATGGTTTAAGATCTTATATATCCTAAAATTCTATTTTTTATACCATTTTTATTGGTTATAAAGAATTATAATTTAATTTATCTTATCTAACATTTACAAAAAAGAAAAAAAAAAAAGTAATAACAATCAATCCATTCATTTAAGTGTAAATTGTCTAAATGAGGTTAATAATAATAATAATAATAATAATAATCCACCTAACAACTAAATTAAAATGGGATCTGTATCATATTTTTACATATTTTAAAATTATTTTATATGAGGATTTGAGATTGAGAGGATGAAAATTTATTTGATAATGAAGAAATTGTAATGTTGAAAATTATTAAAATCTTATGTGTTTACCTTATGTTCTATAAGCATAGACCTAACAAACTTAAAAAAAAAAGGTTATAGAAAGTAAAAATTTTATGAAAACAAATAAAAGTAAAAATAAAAATCTTAATTAATGGGTCAAAATAATGAAAAATAGAGTAGGATAAAAAATAAAATATAAATATAAATATTAAATAGATTTTATAAAATGTTTTTTTTTTAAATTTTATGAAATTACTTTTCTCAAAAATCCTAATATGTATCTTGTACAAATCTGGATAATAAAATTTTTATTGCATTTATTTTTTTTATTTATAGATTTAAATTAAGATTTATACATTTTTTAAGGTGACAAATTTTTTTTTCTAATCATTACTAAAACAAATTAGCAAATATAGTTTCTGTTAAATTAAAATTCGAGTGGGAACTTGGTGTATGTAGGAGAGAAAAAGATGAAAAGAGGACAGGAACCGAACCCGTTGTGAATAAAATTTACTTTGGGATTAAAAATATTTACAAACTAAGTAGATAGAAATTTGACATTTAAAAAAATCAAGGTCCATTGTGACGCTTATTCAAATATAATGAGGATGAAAATGTGATAAATAGTGTAAATTAAGAATGGAAACGAAACAACACAAAAATAATTAAAAATATAACATGCTCTTTGGTAACATATATCTTAGTTAGCAAATAAATAATGTTTCAAAAAATTATAAAATGCAAATACGGTTGCCCAATTTGTACCATCAATTATTTACAATTTTTTTTTTAATATCAATATATATATATATATATATATATATATATATATATATTTATGTATTTTCCTCACATTTTTTATACTTTAAATTATTTACATTTTTTAATATTAATAATTTTTGGTACATTTGAAATGATAATAAAATAATTTAATAATACTATTTTAAGTTACCGTTGATAATATTTTTTAAATTAATAATTGAAAAAGGATACAAAAAAATGTGATGAGAGTACCCTCTTCACAATTTTAGTAACCTAAATTTTCTTCCTTTCTTTTTTTTTTTTTTTAGTCTTAAGATTTATTTTCTCATTTGAAATGAAAATAAAATAATTTAATAATACTTTTTTGAGTTATTATTAATAGAATTTATGAAAAAATTGAAATTTTAAAAAAAAATTGAAAGAGATTACTAAGATTATGATGATTTTTTAGAATCTTGGTAGCCTCTTAATATTCTTTATACCCTTAATTATTTATTTATTTTTTAATTTTAATATCTAATTTTAACTTAAAATAACAATAAAATAGTTTAATAATACTATTTTGATAGAATTTATGAAAAATTAAAATTAAAAAACAAGAAAGATTGAAAAATTGTATGATGAACATGAATGTGGAATCTTTATATTTTCTGTACCCTTCTTATATTTTTCATACTATCCAAATTTTATATTTTTTATTTTTAAAGATTTAATTTTTGGCTTGAAATAACAACAAAATACCTTAATTGAGCCAATTGATGGAATATTTGGGGAAAAAAAATCAAAATTAAAAAAAAATTGAAGGGTACAAAAAATGTGAGAAGGATATAAAGAATGTAAAGATTTAATTCTAAGATTTAATTTTCCACTTGAAATGACAATAAAATAACTTAATTGAGTTAAAATTAATAGTATGTTTGAAAAAAATTTGAAAAAGCTCCTCATATTTTGTGTACCCTGCTCACGTGATTCATACCTTCCAAATTTTATCCTTTTTTTTTTCTTATTTAATTTTTTTTTTTTTTTTTTATTTCCTTAGTATTGCACTAATTTCTTATTTCTTTTCGTTTCGTTTTCCTTCTCGATTTGATTATGTTTCTCCTTTTTTATTACCCCTGCCATGTGATGACCAAGAGTAGTTAAAGCCATATTCTCCTAGTCGACGGCAAAAATGGGGGGGTAATTGCTCATCCAAAGTTGAAGTTTCTGGCTACTGAGATTCTGTTAAAAAATTTGATTTATTCATACTTGCCAATTTAAAGCCATAAGAGAGTAAACCAATTCAGTTAATGTAACACATTCTAAGTAATAAGAACAATAGGAATAATTCCTAATTGAGATGTTAAAACCCAGACTAATCACATCCAAAATGTGACGAGACTCATTGCCCAAATGATTTTAATCATGTATAGAGGCTGTCTATTGCAATCTCATGTTTGCTGGGCATATAGTGCCAGTGCTGAAGAATGTACATGATGATGTGAAAGAAGAGTCGAACTTGAAGAGCAACGACAAACGAGGCGCACAAATGAAGTGGACGGATGGCTCCATGGTGTACAAGTCAATGAGATGCTGCAGAATGGGGATCAGGAGATCCAGAAGAAATGCCCTGGAATTTGTTGCCCCAGAATCTGCCGGTGCAGCTACAAGCTCGGGAAGAAAGCAAGTAAAAAAGCACAGTGCAGTGACTGAATTAAGGAAGAAAGGACGTTTTGATGTTGTGGCTCATAGGTTACCTCAAGCTCCAGTGGATGAGAGGTCGATGGAGATGACCGTGGGCTTAGATCTGATGTATGCTGAGGTTTGCAAATGCATCCAAGATGAACAACTCGGAATTATTGGATTGTATGGAATGGGGGTGCCAGAAAAACTACCCTCATGACCAAATTGAGTAATGAGTTCATCAGAGTAAGCTAGGACTTTGAAGTCTCCATTTGGGTTGTAGTTGTTATTATTCTTGATTTCCATTATCACCCAAAACACTAAAAAAACAGGATATATATATATGTATACTAAGCATTCAAATTATGCCTTCCAATGTTGTCTGAGAACATACCTGAGTCCATTGTTTTCCGGCGATGAATACGGTATGGATCTTCTAAGGCTGTGGAGGGCACCACCTCTTTCTGAATTCTCTCAGATGATGGGAGCCGAAGAGAAACGAGTCTATTCTAATTCCAAAAACTAATGTGATTGTTACCAAAATGAACAGACCCTTGACCTTTTATACCCTCCTGCCTTAGGGACCATACCCATTGGGCTTTTGGGCCTTACGAGTCTTAGGCCCATCATCTAAGGCCCGTGAAGGCGTTGGGCTCGACACATAGGTGGCCCATACTCTCGAAAAACTGATACAAAATAAATATCAATAAGCGAATAGCTTAGTCATGTATCATTGTCAAATATGTGAGTCCATATCTCAACAATCTCCCACTTGGAACACATATAGTACAAAACAATGTTCATGATAGTACTTTATTGAGCTCATCTTGCTATTCTAACTTAATATCCTTAAACAATCCGGTCTACTAGTTATGCTAACACAGGATCAAAGCGGCCTTCGTTAATCTTAATTATAACTAAACCCATCAATGATCACAACATTAACAAAATTAGCAACATGGATCCAGTATGGATGTGTAGCATGGAAATTACATAGAATGTGTTCTTTAATATGTCTATTTCCAATTGGTCCCACTTTATGACTAAAAATTAGTCAAATTCCACTTTCAACACTTGATGCTAATCTGCTTTTGAAAGTCATCATTTCAATTCAGAGAATTCAAATACAATAGTCTTTAAAATTAAGGTTTGTACAGATAACACAACATAATGTCACATCAAGAAAATAAACACAAAATCTAAATACAAACTCTCACTATACTAGCACATCATCAATGTGTACAACACCCATATGTGTGACATGCTCATGATATACTTTGGGTGACAAACCCTTAGTGAGCGGATCCGCAATCATGGAGTTTGTGCTTATGTGATCAATAGATACTTGAAGACTTTGAACTCTTTCTTTCACAACCAATAACTTGATGTCAATGTGTTTGGACTTTGATGAACTTCGGTTGTTCTTAGAATACAATTCTGCAGCCTTATTATCACAATTGATTCTCAATGGCTTCTCAATCCCATAAATAATTCGCAATTGAGTGATAAAATTCCGCAACCATATCCCATGGTTTGATGCCTCGTAGCAAGCTATGAATTCTGCCTCCATGGTGGAAGAAGCAATAAGTGTTTGTTTAACACTTTTCCATGAAATTGCTTCTCCAGCCAGTATGAAGACGTATCCTGAAGTGGATCTCCTACTGTCAAGACATCCTGCGAAATCGGAGTCCGAATATCCCATGATCTCCAAATGACTGGATCTACGGTATGTGAGCATATAGTCTTTAGTTCTTTGTAAATACCGCATAACCCGTTTTGCCTTTTTCCAGTGATCCATACCTGGGTTACTCAAATATCTGCCTAACATTCCAACAATGTACGCAATATCCGGACGCGTACAAACTTGTGCATACATGAGACTTCCTATGGCCGAGGCATAGGGAAACTTCTCCATATCCTTCTTCTCAAGTTCATTTTTCGGACATTGGTGCAAACTAAATTTATCGCCTTTTGCTACAGGCGTGTCTCCTGGTGCACAATTGCTCATGCCAAATCTACTCAACACTTTATCAATGTAGGCCTTTTGTGATAACCCAAGTATACCTCTTGGACGATCCCTATAGATCTGTATACCCAAAGACAAAAGATGCATCACCAAGATCTTTCATATCAAATTTACTAGATAGAAATCGCTTGGTTTCATGCAAAAGTCCCACATCACTACTTGCAAGTAGAATATCATCAACATATAGCACCAAGATAATGAATTTGCTCCCACTGAACTTGAGGTATATGCATTGATCAACGGTGTTCTCCTTAAAACCAAATGAAGTAATCACCTGATCAAACTTTCGGTACCATTGTTGGGATGCTTGCTTTAAACCATATATGGACCTTTTTAATCTGCATACAAGTTGCTTTGAATCAGTAGACTCAAAGTTCTCCGGTTGCACCATGTATATTGTTTCATCAATGTTACCATTAAGAAACGCAGTTTTAACGTCCATTTGATGTAGCTCTAAATCATAATGAGCTACAAGTGTCATGATGATTCTAAAGGAGTCCTTTGACGAAACCGGTGAAAAAATCTCCTTATAATCAATGCCTTTCTTTTGAGTGAAACCTTTTGCGACTAGGCGTGCCTTATACCTAACAATATTGCCTTTTGAATCCCGTTTGGTCTTAAAAATCCATTTACAACCAATCGGTTTTACAACTTCAGGCAACTCTACTAGGTCCCAAACACCATTGTCTTTCATTGATTTCATCTCTTCCTTCATGGCTTCTATCCACTTTTCAGAGTTAGAACTTTGTTTGACTTGACTAACCGAAATTGGATCGTCTTTCAGACCCATGTCAAACTCATGTTCTTGGAGATATACAACATAATCATCTGAAATTGTACTTCTCCTTTCTCTAGTGGATCTCCTCAGTGGCACTTGTACTTGAGGTTCTTGAGGTTGTTGAGTTACCTCTTGATGAACTTGAATCAGTTCCATAACTTGAGCATGAGGAATTTCAAGTGTGTCTTGAATTTCTGTTATCGACTGTACATTCTGAATAGTATCATCAAACATAATATGACCATGTCCAGTCGTAGGAATACTAACATATTCCTCTTCAAAGACCACCTTTCTTAATGGTTCTCTCCCACTTAACTCAACATCCTCAATGAACTTAGCATTGCCCGTTTCAAAGAAGGATCTAGATGAGGGGTCATAAAATTTGAAACCTCTCGACCTTTCAGAATACCCTACAAAGTAGCAGCTCACTGTTCTGGAGTCCAATTTCTTTTCATTTGGCTTGTAAGGCCTAGCTTCAATGGACAACCCCAAACATGCAAGTGCCTAATACTAGGTTTCTTGCTAGTCCATAACTCATATGGGGTTTTGGCTACTGCTTTGCTTGGTACTCTATTCAAAATGTAAACTGCAGTTTTGATAGCTTCGCCCCAAAGTGATTCTGGTAAGGTAGAATGACTAATCATACTTCTTACCATATCCTTAAGAGTACGGTTTCGCCTCTCTGCTACACCATTTTGGCTTGGAGTCCCTGGCATGGTGTACTGAGGAACGATACCACACTCCATCAAATATTTGGCGAATGGCCCTGGACGTTGTTCACCTGATCCGTCATATCTACCATAGTATTCACCTCCACGGTCAAATCTTGACGGCCTTTATTTTCTTGCTTAGTTGGTTCTCAACTTCAGCTTTGAAATTCTTGAACACATCCAATGACTAAGATTTCTCATGAATCAAATAAAGATAGCCATAACGCGAGTAATCGTCAATGAAAGTGATAAAATATTGTTGTCCATTCCAAGAAGCTGTAGGGAATGGACCACAAATGTCCGTATGTATCAATTCCAAGACGTCACTACACCTATTGGCATCCTTTTTCCTCATATTTGTTTGTTTACCTTTAATGCACTCTATACAGACTTGAAAGTCTGAGAAATCAAGTGGATCAAGAATTCTTTCTGACACAAGCCTTTGAATCCGTTGATTTGAGATGTGACCCAAACGCTTGTGCCATAACATTGATGAATTCTCATTTATTAATTTTCGCTTAATGCCATAATTACTTGAATGCAAGGTTTCGTTTCCATTAGTGGCCTTTATGTTTAATTTGTATAATTTGTCTGTTAGACTACCTGTACCAATAACCTTTGAATGTAGATAAAGACTAACCATTCCATTTCCAAATGAACAACAATATCCAAATTTGTCCAAACATGAAATAGAAATTAAATTCCGTCTAAACGACGGTACTACAAAAGTCTCTTCCAAATCCAAAGTACATCCAGAGTCTAACTGTAATCTGAAAAGACCAATAGCCTTGACTGCAACCTTGTTGCCATTTCCCACATAGATGTATCTTTCACCATCAGTTGGCATTCGACTCCTTAGGCAACCCTGCATAGTGACACTTATGTGAGTAGTTGCACCCGTATCTATCTACCAAGTGTCAGTAGGCACTACAGCTAAATTAATTTTTGAACAAACAAAGTTGAGAAGTGTACCTTTCTTTTCACTCCAAGCAGCGTATTTGGTACATGTCTTCTTCATATGACCAGCCTTTTTGCAAAAGAAACAAGTGATCTCCTTATCTTGTTTCTTCTGCACCTTCTGCTTTGATGTCTCAGAAACTACAGTTTGTTTTCCTTTATTGTCCCTCTTTCTTTTCTTATTGGCACCAAATCCCTGAGATGTGGAAGCCAAGTGAGCACTTTCTATCTTCTCTTGTTTCAATCTCTCTTCCTCTTATACACATTGAGCAATAAGCTCATTCAAAGTCCATTTCTCCTTTTGAGTATTGTAACTGATTTTGAATGGACTGAATTGTGTAGGCAGAGAGATCAAGACCAAGTGCACGAGTATGTCTTCCGACAACTCTAACTTTAGTGTCTTGAGTCTAGTCACAAGATTAGACATTTCCATAATATACTCCCTTATATTCTCTTTCCCTTTATACCGCATAGAGACAAGCTTACTAAGAATAGTGTTTGTCTCAACCTTTTCGTTTGCAGCGAATCGGTTTGCTATCTGGTCCAAGAATGCCTTGGCTTGGGTTTCCTCAGGTATTGCACCCCTTATAGCTTCTGGAATTGAGTGCTTCATAATCATTAGACTCATGCGATTGGATCGCTCCCATTTTTCCATAGCAGACCTTTGGTCAGCAGTGCTGGCACTAGTAAGATCTGAAGGGCGATCCACTCTTAATGCATAGTCTAAATCCATGCACCCAAGCACAATTATAACGTGCTCTTTCCATTTCTTGAAGTTTGTGCCATTAAGCACAGGAATGTTATTGACATTTGCAGATATAGAAGATGCTGAAATAACAATGAAGCTCACAATCAGTCATATAAGCATCACACATACATGAATAAATAAAAAATTTAACATATATATGCATGTGGACATATAACAAGATACCTAGCACAAACATCAATATTTAGTCTTTGGACAAAATATCAATTTGTAAATGGCATCTTGTTCAATATTAATTCATAAATATTGACAATAAAACCGAAAATAATATGTTTGTCTTTGGACTAACATATTGAATGTAAGATAAACCTTATATGTCACATATTCATGATTACTTTATTTATTATTATATAAAAATAATCCTCCTTTGGGTTGATTATTTTATACAATAATAACATACTTACACATTTCAAAATAAATAAAATTATGTAAAACAAGTTACTTTGGCAACAATTATACATAATTCATTTATTTTAAAAAATATTAAACATAAATATAGCAAGCAATAATTCAATAAAAAATTTATGCACAAACCCATTTTATGTATGATTCATAAGACATTGAATGATACCTAATTATTTCACATGCAGCACATACATATAAATTTCCCAACGCACAAAAAAAAAAAGGAATATAGACTCTCTCAAAGTATTCCATCTTCATTATGGCATAATTTTAAAAGCATATACATATAAAATTTTAAAAACATGGAATTTCAAACGCTGTAAAAGGATTATTTTGCATCAAACTGATAGCGGCACAGGAGCCATCTATGAACGACGCCGGCGGCGAAACGCCATCAGACTACGCCTGGACCACGTTTGAATGTCGCGTGGGAATGTGCTTGAGTGGTGCCTGTAACAGACGCCTTAATGGCGCTTGTAACGGACGCCTTAATGGCACCTGTAACAAACACCTTAAAGGTGCCTGTAACGGACGCCAGCAACCCCTCCAATCGCGCCTGAAAATGGCGCTTCAGTGCCACCAAAAAGGCATTTTACTATGGGATGCCGACAGCGGTTAATGGCGCTTGAAACGGACGCCAGCAGCCCCTCCAATCGCACTTGAAAATGGTGCTTCAGTGCCACCAAAAAGGCATTTTACTATAGGATGCCGATAACAGCGTCATCAGTGGCGCCATCACCGGAAAAGCATCTGGAACAACATCACAGTCATTTTCCATCGCCTGAACGGCGTTCTTGACTGGAGAATGACGCCAAACCGGCGTCTCAATCCTCCTCCAGCCGGCGTCGTGACAACGTCGGGCTGACAACGCCTGCAGCAGCCTCTCAACGGCGTCAAAACGACACAAAGGACGCCGGCAAAATGAACAGCGCCAAAATGGCGCTATTCTGATTCCTAATGACGCGTTGAAGCGCCCCAGCGCTACACCCACTGCCCGAAACAGCGCCTGAAAATGTCTTTTGCTTTGGGTCTGATGTTTGTGTTTTAAAGAGTGTTTTGGTGAAAATGGGAGGCTCTGATACCATTTGTTATTATTCTTGATTTCCATTATCACCCAAAACACTAAAAAAACAGGATATATATATATATGTATACTAAGCATTCAAATTATGCCTTCCAATGTTGTCTGAGAACATACCTGAGTCCATTGTTTTCCGGCGATGAATACGGTATGGATCTTCTAAGGCTGTGGAGGGCACCACCTCTTTCTGAATTCTCTCAGACGATGGGAGCCGAAGAGAAACGAGTCTGTTCTAATTCCAAAAACTGATGTGATTGTTACCAAAATGAACAGACCCTTGACCTTTTATACCCTCCTGCCTTAGGGACCATACCCATTGGGCTTTTGGGCCTCATGAGTCTTAGGTCCATCATCTAAGGCCCATGAAGGTGTTGGGCTCGACACATAGGTGGCCCATACTCTCGAAAAACTGATACAAAATAAATATCAATAAGCGAATAGCTTAGTCATGTATCATTGTCAAATATGTGAGTCCATATCTCAACAGTAGTGTCCAGGCCTGCAAGTGTGGGAGAAGTACAAGAAGTCATTCGCAACAAGTGAGACATCCCGGATCATAAATGGAGAAACAGAACTGAGGATGAAAAAGCAGTAGGAAAATAAAAAAGTTCGTGATGTTGCTAGATGATGTATGGGAGCAGCTTGATCTCCAAAAGTTGGGGGTTCCTTCTCCAAATTCCCCATGTAAGTCCACAGTGATATTAACAACCCGGTCTCTAGATGTTTAATTGCCACAATACGGATGCTCACAAAAGTATTAAGGTGGAGCGTTTGACACCAGATGAGGCTATTAATTTGTTCAAGGAGAAGGTTGGAGAGACTACGTACTCTAAATTCACATCCAGATATACTGCAACTCGATGAAATAGCTGCCAGAGAGAGTCAAGTTTTACCACATGCACTTGTTACTATGGCTGGCAAGAACAGAGTACAAGAATGGGAGCGAGCGATACAAATGTTGAAGACTTATCCATCAAAATTTTCAGGTATGGGAGATCATGTATATTCGCTTCTGAAATTCAGTTATGATAGCTTGAAAAATGGCACCATCAAGACTTGTTTTCTATATCTTGCTATATTTCAAGAGGATTATGAAATTATGAACGATGATCTTATAAACCTTTGGATTGGAGAGGGGTTTTTCGATGAATTTGCCAACATGAAGCATGGGACCAGGAGCACAATATCATTGAGGATCTGAAGGTGGTGTGTCTATTTGAGAGTGTAGAAGATAATCAATCCTATACCCTAAATTTTATAGTACTCTCTTGGATTTAACATTGGATTGTGGAACTCTCCATAACATTATTTTTTTTATTTGATTTATTTCATTAAATATTTTATAAAATCTTTATTCTTTTTTTATCCTCATTTATTTAAATTAGGATTTCATTTATTGTAGTAAATAATTAATCATTTTAATCTAAAAACAAATAAACATATTAGAACTCGTGTCAAAAAACAACTTGAAATACTACAAAGTTGGGATAATTTTACCTTTGATTTTTCTTGCCCAAAGTTATCTTTTTTAGAATATGATATTCTTTTGAAAATATATTTAGAGGATAAAAATTCCTAAAATAGGTTTTTGAAAATATGATATTTTTTTAGAATATATTTAAATTATTTTTGTTCTTTCCACTTATTTTTTTAATAACTATTTTAGAAAATAATTTTACAAAGATGAGAAATGAGCATGGTTTTGAAAACCGGTTCAACCACTAGTAGTCCCTATATTGAACCGCCGCTGCACAGCCCATATTTGTTAGCCCACCTTACCTTGAGCCACTTGAGCTCATCAGGAGGACATGATTTCATGTGGATAAAAATGTTGTATAATAGTCTCAAAAACCCCACACCCACCCAACAGACCTGAACCTTGGATCTCAAGGTTAAGGAAAAGACTGAGGGCACTCTCAACTCCAAACCATTTTATGCTTAATACAACAAACAAATAAAACATATTCTTTGCTAAAAAAATTATAATATTAAATACATTAATTGAATTTTCTTTCATTTTGAATATATTTACATTTAAATATTATATATATACCATTTAATAAAATTTAAAATATTTATATTTTTATATTTATGCATATTTAATTTGATAATATCAAAGGTAAAAAATAATATTATTGATTTTTAATTTATTTATACATTTTTAAAAAAATTTTATAATTATTTTTAATTTTAATAATATATAAATTATATATTTATTACGTTACTTGTTTGAGTTCTACCACCGATCCAACTATTAAATTGTGAATTGGTTATTTTTTCAATTTAATAATCGGTCTGATTTTAAAAACATTTGATTGACCAAAAATAAAACATTAAAGATAAAAGTTATTTTTAAGAAATATTTGAAAATATAAAAAATAAGTAGAGAAAATTTTAAATTCTTATACAAACTTTTTTCTAGAAGCATCTCAGAATATTTTTTTAAGAACTATTTTAGAAAACCTTTCCAACATGGTGAAAACTCTTATTATTATCAACCATTGCTTACCTTCACTCCATTCAACTTTATCTCTTGTTCTTTTTCTTTCTTTTTTATTTTTTTTTTCATAAATTAGAAATGCAAGGACAATAATGTTTTTGGATTAAAAAGAGTTACTTGACTTATGGATGTGAATGCAAATATTATAATTTTCCTCCATGTTTTAAAAATTGGATTGGATTTAACTTCAATAAGGATATAACTATCCTTATTGAACACATGTAAGGATAGTTAAGAAAGACAAATGAGCAATATAACTTCACCTACGCAAGCCAAATTCTTCCATGATAATACCGATCAATAAAAGTAACAATAATTAGCAATATCTATTTCAAAATATCAACAAAGGAACACCGGATATAACATGAAAAATCCTCCTAGAGAAGATAAAAACTCAAAGAAAATTTCATCCATTATTAACAATTAATGTGATTATAAGGTCTCCCCATACTTCCACAATATAAAGTTAGGGAAAATAGGTTAACACATTTGAGATGAAAAAATCACCATCTCAGTTCAACAATACCAGAAAAGATGAAAATTTCACAAATGAGTTGTAAAATTAATCAATTAACACCTTTACCAAGATAGATGAGGTATCTTTGTGCGAATATCCTACATAAAATCATTAGCTTTACATAAATTGGTAATACTTTCCACTGCATTATTGATTTGTATATCTGCTATTCAAAGGGGAGAAATGAGTCTGGATCTAATACCGGTAAATGTCACATAATATATAAAAAAAAATAACTTCAGTTTTTTCAAAGGTTAACTTTAATATTCATTTGAAATCATCTTTTTAATGGATTCCTCCTATTGTCATAGATTTGGAAAGAATTTTTTTGAATAGATTTATTCTTGTTTTTTTTTATCAAAATCCCCTTAGGACGTGGGTTCAAAATTTATCGGTGCAGGACCATATGATAAGGCTGAATTCTTAAATGAAGTGACCCCGCACTAGATATTTTGCTTTTGTGAACAAATATCAACCATTCTTCAATCTCACCACTCTCAGCAACTCATCACCGGTTCTCTTCTCCTTTTTTCTTTCTTGCTTGATGTGGACTCACATTTTTCATGTGCGCCCCCACTTAATCGGCGAGACTCGCTTTTATTTATGAAAATTTTGTTTTGGAAAGTCGGAGTTGCCACTTATTTTATTTTATTTTAAAAAGGAAAATAAAATAAGAAAGAAAACCTTAAAAAAGTGACTCCATAGTGTTTGAAAAGCATGTCTTTAAAAAACCCGAGTCTAGGTCCGTGGATCAAGTTACTTATTAGGAAGGTACCTTTGAAATGTAGCACCCCTCTAAACCTCACAAAGGTCTCTATTGACTAAGTTGAGGAAAATGTGACAATTAATTGTTTGATCATTGATACCTAGGTAGGCTAGGTGATTTCAAAAATAGCATGTCAAACAATAAAAACTAATCATAAATCATAAAGAAGATTTAAGGTGCGTACCTGAACTACTTCTTAAGAACTATCATAAGACATCAAAATTAGTTCAAATAATATATTATCCAACATGCGCTTTATAAACAATAATCGAACAATGAAATATATTTGTCAAGGCACCTAAACACTATTGAACATGGGTACAGTTCACAGTGACAAGCATATTCATAAGATTTAGAAAGTGGGTATTAGGGGGCGTACTTGAATAGCATAAATAACTTGTAATATGCTTCCACAAGTCATGAAGGGTTAGATAATAAATAATAAAATACAGAAATTTTAGCATGCTTGTTATTTAATTAGCATAACATAAATTATCAAAGTGTACGAAATCATCAATTACCACTTATATTGGGCGTATAATTCCTAAAAAATAAATGAACATGATTTCAATAAGTAGCAAAGGTGGTAGCAAAAATAAGTTTTGAAAAGATTTTCTTATGTAGGGGTTTTACCAATTCCCGAATCGATATTCACGAATTTAGCTTGGAATCATCCCATTTATTTGGGATCGCAAGCTTGGATTCGTGTCTTATTCAAAACCAAAAAATTTCATTGAAAACCGAGAAAAATGCGAATCGATCAAAAAATGGTTGCATATTATTTTAAGAAAATGAGATTTTTTATTCTAATGACACTAAGTGAATTTTTGAAATGCACTTTAAGGAGGAACATTTTTAGAAAAGGCTTCTTTTAAAAGAACAAGAGTAATTTAAAAAAGGACAATATTCAAGGATCGACATAGATAACCCAAAAGAAAACAAACTCACAAAATAAAGTTTTAGAAAACTAAGCCAACTAAAGTGGTGAAAATGGAGGTCAATCTTCACTATTTTCCGATGGCCTCTAAAAAGTAAATTTGACAAGAGACTATCGAAATAATAAATTCTTAAAACTTAGATCAAATAAACTAATAAGATATCCACCCAGAATTAATGACTAAGATTCAAGGAACACATCTAGTGAGAATAACAATTTAGAACTAACATACGATCAATTAAATACACAAACACATTTTAACTAAAAAAATAAATTAAAACTAAACTAAATTGGAATGAAAAACATCAACTTTATCTAACATGATTATTTAAATTACTGAATTTAAAATTACCAACACTTAAATTAAAAGATAGATTAAAACTAAGTTAATTCGGAATTAAAAAAAAAACATGAACTTTATCTTATTAGATCAATTAAACCAATCACCTAAAATACATGAATTGAAATTGGACCAAACAAGAATCAAAGTTAACATACTTAAAAAGTGAGTAAAACAACTTTGGGTCAACTTGACTAACTTATTAAAATTTCTGAAAAAAAAATGAAATGCAAAATGAAAATTTTATCAATTAAGAATTAAAGTTAACAAATAACCTAACCTTCATTCCAATATATGTGAATCAAAACTAATAAGAAAAAAACTCTAACTTTCAATCTACTTAAAAAAATAAATCCAAACTTAATACATAAAAACCAATAAACAAATACTTTAACTTTTAATCCTAATTCAAACTCAAAATTAAAATAATAAAAAACCTTACATTTCAGCCTTAGTTTAGATAGAAACTAATACATAAAAACTTTGACTTTCATTCTAATTTAAAATGGAAAAGAAATAAAAAAATTTAATCTGGAACTTAGTTCAAAGTCAAAACTAATATATATATAAAAGAAATAACTTTCAAATTAATAAAAGAATCAAAATCAAGACCAGAAAAGCTTTAACTTTACCTCTTTCGGTGATGGTGGAAAGTCCTCAAAAAAATGCCACCTCCCATAGTGGATGTGCGTGGTGTTTTTGCATGCATGCAATGTGGTGGTTGTTTTATGTGTGGGTGAGTGAAGATCTTATGGAGAAAGGCACCTGCTTGGTAGCTTTGTCTTCTCCCCAGTGCATGGTGGGTCTCATCTCGGTTTTTATGTATCGTTCTCAAACTCTTTGCTGCTCCGACTAGCTGTGTATGGAGAATTCTCTCCAATGGAGTCTTGTGTGGCTGCATGTTGTGTGGTTCTCCATGGTCTTTCATGCGGTTGTGTGTGAGATTCAGAATTTGCTCTGGTGCACTTTTGTTGACCCGATGCATTTTTTCTTGGCCATCAATCTATGTAAGAGTTCTTCTACAACAAGAAATTTCAGACTAATACCTTTAAATATATCCATGCCATCCGCACCGAGAATCAATTTTTATTCCTTCAAACTGTTTTTGAATTTCTTTGATTTTGGCAAATGAAGAGCGAAGATTCAATACAGATTCAAGTTTACCCGTATGAACCCCTACACGCAGAATTTTGATATACGCAGTCCAACCCAAGTAATCAAGTCCAATGTGTCACCGCTCAGATTCATAGTCCAAAATATTGAATCTCCAAAAATAGTGTCCAGAATGCCTGCTGGTTGTGTGCTTACTTTTGAAATTGATGATTTTGATTTCAAGCTTCGATCACCGGAGTTTCTAAAATTGAACTTGCAGGTAAACACCAGCCACTGGAGGTTTACTTGAATCTGAAAAACATGAGGGTTGTACTACGGTTCGTGTCAATGGTACGGCAACCTTGTTGTCTCAGATGGCAGCTATAGTGCTTTATGGAGACTGAAAAATCTCCTTTTTTCCTATGCATGTGACTGCCAGCTTCTATGCAGGTTATTTTAGAGCGTGCTGTGCATGGAGGCCTGATTGAGCATGGAAAAAAAAATTCAATGGGCAGTGTGATGGACCTTTAATCAGCTGCATGACCTCACATATGTAGGCATCGCCATCACTTTTGAAGATCGGCACTCTCTTCGACGGTAGCTGCTCCTTGGTATAATGAATCTGAGTTTGATGTGACGCCAACACAAAAACGCACCCTTCAACATCCTCAATCAAAATGGACCCAAAAACTAGATCAATAAAAAATCACCACAATTCTTCAAGCGATCGATGAAAATGGTTTTGAGCAATATTCACTTCTCTTTTGAAACATGTATGGACTGTCGTGTGGATAAAGGTAAAGTTCCACGGCTTATAGAGGCCTTGCTATTCTGGAGTCTGGTTTAGACTCTTCTGCAGTTCCCAACATTTTTAAGGCCTCTATTCTCAAATGACTGGAATTCTTGAATCATTATGATATGGATGGCAAGTTGGCTCGTTTCTTTCCCATCTTCTCTCCCACCTAGCTCTTGGAACAAATGAGAAATTTGACAGCTTTGAGAGAGATATGTGAGACACCCATGATGACTTTGATTCTTGTGTCGAACTATCACAAATCGGTTTCAAGGTAGAACATGACTTTAAAGGCTGCAATTTGTCGGATAAATCAGAGAAGACAAAAGCTACAGCAACCGCGGTGGCGGCAATAAGAGGACGTTAAAGGATTCCTGACATGGAACCCATAATTAACAACCAATACCACAAAAATCTCTCATTCCAATATCAAGCCATCTTCATTCAACCCAACACGGATATCAATAATATGAATTCAATGATCACCCAGGATGCAAAAGACTACAATGAAACCAACCCCCGGAATTGGACTTTGTTTAATAAAATCGGGTTGTCCAATTGACAAACCGACCACACAGACCAACTTAGAAGCTTCTCATTTCTTTTGAAGACGAAGTGGTAGCCTTGGAGAATCGTGCAACTGGTTTTTTTACCCCCTCAAAAATCTGGTGCATCTCCCTTAAAAGAAAATCTGTCATCCATCCTCTTCACAAAGTCCAGCACGATCAGAACTCCTCTTCCTTGAACATAGCCCTCATTCTATCCATATACACGTTGCACCCTTCTCATTTCACTTGCCAAAACCAGCCTTCTTAATCTTCCTTTCAGAAGGAAAAAAAACATTACGCTCACCGGACTAATTCCCCACTTATCCAAAAAAAAAAAACTAGCACCCTTGGTAAGTTTCTGAATACAATCTTACTTCCCAGTTCCCATAAACATCCTGTTGACTTCACTAGCCTGGATGTGACACCTCACCAGTCCGTGTGTCTTCCTCCTCTTATAGTGCATGATTCACTCTCTCAAAAAAGTCTCATCGGTAGACCATGCATTCTTCCCCAAAAAGTATACTGAATCTTTCCCTCAAAATTCACTTTTCCTTCTAGAACGTTGCTCCATATTTCCCAAAAAAAAATCCATGAATATCTTCCTTGAATATGTGGTACTTAGAATCCTATGCAAAACAAACCAAAAAAAAAGAAAAGTGGTAGGATCAATAAAAATCATGAAAGTGAAAATTAAAAACATTAAAATTACGCAATTAAAAAAAAATAAAAGTCTATCACATGCAATTTTCTTTTTAATAATAATAAAACAATGATAGTAATAATAATAATAAAAATATAATTTCAGATAACTTAAAAAAAAAAAACCAAAAAAGAATCATTAATCTCAAGCAATTTCCTAAAAATAAATAAGTGATTAAAACTAACAAATAAAAGAAGGTTCAAACACATGCTAGCCATGCAAATATGCGAAAATTACCTGAAATGCGACTTAAGTGGGCCTAAAGTGGAGTCTAATGGGCTAAGCGTATCTAAATGGGCTTAGGGTGCCTAAGTGGGCCTAAGTTGATGTCTAATGGGCCAAGTGTATCTAAATGGACCTAGGGTGCCTAAATGGGCCTAAGGTGATACCTAATGAGTCAAGTGTATCTAAATGGGCTTAGGGTGCCTAAGTGAGCCTAAAGTGGTGCCTAAGTGGGCCTGTGGTGCCTAAGTGGGCCTAAGGTGCATAAGTCTAAATTAGGGTTGTCAAGAGTCACAATGAAATTAGATAAATCCCTCAACCAAAGTTCCCAAGGTGGCTTAGAAAAGATCGGCTACATGAGTAGTAAAGGGCCACCAAGAAGTTGTTGTAAAGTACCGAACAAATACCTAATAGGACATGTACTAAGATGACAAAATGGAAGGTCTACAAATATGCCCCTCTTCGGTAGAGATCACGAGTGTAAAGAATGTGAGTAAAAATACAAATAATGAGTGGAACGAAGTGAACTATACCGAAGAACTAAAAGAAAAGAACCAGAGATTTTGTCCTAGCATATGATAAGAGTAAGCTCAGAACACGGAGTCGTAATTACAAAAATGGAACAACTCTATATCGTGAGCTCAAGGCTCTATGTCGAAAGAATGACTTTGGGCTATAGATGAGAAAAAACGACTATAGGTTGTGAGCTTAGGGCTCTAAATGGAAAAGAAATGACTTTAGGTCATAAATGGAAAATGACTTTGAGTTGTGAGCTTTAGGCTCTAAATGGAAAAAAAAAAAAACTATGGGTCATAAATGAAAAAAACTGACTCTGAGTCGTGAGCTTTGGGCTCTAAATGAAAAAAAAAATGACTTCGAGGCATAAATGAAAAACAACTCTAAGTCGTGAGCTCTAGGCTCTAAATAAAAAAGAAATGACTCTAGGTCATAAATGAAAAATGACTCTGGGTCGAAAGTTCTTGGCTCTAAATGAAAAAGAAATGACTCTGGGTTATAAATAAGAAAAAATGACTTTGAGTTGAGAGCTCTATGCTTTAAATGAAAAAGAATTGACTCTTGGTCATAAATGAAAAACGACTCTAGGTCGAGAGCTCTGGGCTCTAAATGGAAAAAGAAATGACTTTGGGTTATAAATGAAAAACGACTCTCTGGGTCGTGAGCTTTGGGCTTGAAATGGAAAAGAAATGACTCTGGGTCATAAATGAAAAACGACTCTAGGTCATGAGCTTTGGGCTTGGAATGGAAAAAAATGACTCTAGGTCATAAATAAAAACGACTTTGGGTCGAGAGCTCTAGGCTCTAAATGAAAAAGAAATGACTCTAGGTCATAAATGAAAAAAGACTCTGGGTTGAGAGCTCTGGGCTCTAAATAGAAAAGAAATGACTCTAGGTCATAAATGAAAAATGACTCTAGGTCGAGAACTCTTGGCTCTAAATGAAAAAATAAATGACTTTGGGTCATAAATGAAAAACGACTTTGGGTCGAGAGCTCTAGGCTCTAAATGGAAAAGAAATAAATCTAGGTCATAAATGAAAAACGACTCTAGGTTGAGAACTTTGGGCTCGAATGGAAAAAAAATGACTATAGGTCATAAATGAAAAATGACTCTAGGTCGTGAGCTCTAGGCTCTAAATGAAAAAGAAATGACTCTAAGTTATAAATGAAAATCGACTCTGGGTCATAAATGAAAATACGACTCTAGGTCGAGAACTCTAGGCTCTAAATGGAAAAGAAATGACTTTGGGTCACAAATGAAAAACAACTATGGGTCGAGAGCTTTAAGCTTTAAATGGAAAAGAAATGACTCTAGGTCATTAATGAAAAACAACTCTGGGTCGAGAGCTCTGGCCTCTAAATGAAAAAGAAATGACTCTGGGTCATAAATGAAAAACGACTCTGGGTCGAGAGCTCTAGGCTCTAAATGAAAAAGAAATGACTTTGGGTCAAGAATGAAAAATGACTCTGGGCTCTAAATGGAAAAAAAATGGTGAAGATTGACTAGAAAGTGGATAGGAAAGAGACGAGAATAGAGTTGTAGATTCCAAATGCCAAGGGTCGGTCTATTGAACTTAAGAATGGAAATATACCCCGGTATCCAGGGTGCTCATACCGCTAAAACAACTAATAAACCAATCATCCGTTGAAATTAATGGGTCAGAAACCGATGCATCATGACAAACCTCTGAAAAATCTGAACTGAAAGAACTCTCTATGTCTCACAAGTTGCTCTGGTGACAAACCTCAAAAAGTAAATCTAGGAATGTGTATATCGCAACTCATCTAAAAGCAGATCTCGAAGTGCACAAAAATATTGTTCATCTAGATAACCCAATCTACGAGGTAACAATGACAAAATCAATCTATCTCATGAGCACCTGGCTAAAGGATCCACCTATGCTCCTTGGGTGAAACCTGATGTGATCCATCTCTATCTCAACAAATCTATGTAGGGAGGTCCTAATATAGTCAATCGTCGGAAGCCCCATACTAGTATTCAATCAAAAACCAAGCTGGCCGCTGTCCCAATTTCAAGGATACTCAAAGAAAATGGGGAAATATGCCCCAATATAAGATCTGATGTCAAAGTCATGAGGTAGATAACCAACACCAATCATCCATCCTCATACCACTATGCAAACAAAATCTCGACAAGAAGAGGGGAATATGCCCCAGTATGGATATTTGATGTACAATAAAGAATCTGTCAAAATATCAAAAGTCTCTATGACCATGAATAGGGGTAGTCATACCGTCTAACAACAACTAGGAGCCTCGAAGAAATGTGGAAATATGCCCTAGTGTGGGTATCTAATGTACAACAAAAGGATGAATCCAACATCATCAATCAACTATCTCCAGGCTCAACAATAATCCACTAGTCTGTCTCAAAAATACTCCGCAAATGGAACCTAGAATCGTGAAAACCGTCAATGAGCTCAACAATGCTCCATTAGAACTGATGTCATTTCAACATACTCCATTAGGGATCTCTGATCGGTGAAAATGCCTTGGCTCAAAGTAGGGACTCATCTCAACCAAATGAAATAGGAATATGCCCCAGTATGATAGTTGATACACAGTATAATGGGAAGCCAGACAACGTTAAATATCAACCATAAGATGAAACAATCGTCTACATCCATCACTAAATCACCTCCAAGCATCAAAGAAGCATCTCCCAGAAGAAGAAACGGGACAATGTCTATTTGTCAACCAAATCCCAAACACCAGCCTAAGTAGAGGCTGTCAAAGATAGCATCTAATCTCATGGCCTCAGGGTGGTCTTAAGACACGAGACATAACATAGGCCAGAGTGATAGAGTGAAAGAAATAAAGGGAAACTAGGCTCAAATACCCAATGATCAAACCCATACCCTCGTGTACAAAATGTAATGCATAGAAAAATATCATGAGCCATGGACTAAAGGTAACCAAAGGGAATGTCTATGGCAGTACAAGAAAAATGATAAGTGGTCAAACCATCAATGAAACATGTGAATGATATGAAGAAGGTATCGAATAAGAAATGTGTATCAATATGTAGGAAATGGATAAAAGAGTGGAACGAAGATTAGAAAAGAGGTGATGGGACACAAAAAAAAAAAGGCAATAAGGAAGTGGAATGAATGATGACCAAACCCACTTGCTTTCTACAGAATTATAGCTTCTCTGTAGGAATTGGTTTTGTCATCATATCTGATCCATTCTCATTAGTATAGATTTTCTCAAGGCAAAATAATTTCATCTCTAGTGCATCACGAATCCAGTGATATCTCACATCAATGTGCTTGGATCTAGAGTGAAAAGTTGGATTCTTACTGAGATGAATAGCACTCTGACTATCACAGTAAAGTAGATACCTTTCTTGTCGTAGGCCCAATTCTTGTATGAACTTCTTCATCCACAGTAACTTCTTGCTAGCTTCAGTGATAGCAATATACTCAGCCTTTATGGTCGACAAAGCAACATATTTCTGCAACCTTGATTGCCATGACACTGCTCCCCTAAAAAATTGATCAAATAACCAGAAGTAGACTTTCTATAATCAACATCCCCAATCATATCTGCATCTGTGCATCCTACAAGCATAGGTTTGTTAGTCCCAAAACATAAACATGTCTTAGAAGTACCTCTTAGATACCTAAGAATCCATTTCACTATAGCCCAGTGTTTTTTTTCCAGGATTAGAAGGGAACCTACTGACAACTCCAACAAAGCATGAGCAATATTAGGCCTTGTGCACACCATGGCATACATCAAGCTACCCACGGCTGATGCATAAGGCACCTTTCACATTTCTTCTTTTTCTTTCTCACTTTAAGGACTTTGTTTGGAACTTAGCTTTAGATGACTTCCAAGTGGAGAACTCGCTGGTTTTGCCTTGTCCATGATGAACTTGTCTAAAACCTTTTCAATATAGCTTTCTTGAGATAGCCACAATTTTCCATCCATCCTATCTCGAGAAATCTTTATACCAAGAATCTGACTTACAAACCCCAAGTCCTTCATTTCAAAGGACTTGCTCAACTCCTTTTTCAATTTATCAATTTTACCAGTATCACGACCAACAATCAACATGTCATCCACACATAACAATAGAATAATAAATTCTCCATCAAAGAATTTCTTCACAAACACACAATGGTCAGAAGCAATTCTATTATACCCATGCTCTACAATGAAGGAATCAAACTTTTTGTACCACTGTCTCAATGCCTGCTTGAGACCATACAAGCTCTTCTTCAATCAACACACTAAGTGTTCCTTGCCTTTAATTGTAAACCTTTCTGGTTGCTCCATGTATATTTCCTCCTCTAAGTCCCCATGGAGGAAAGCAGTCTTCACATCAAGCTATTCAATCTCTAGATTCATACTAGCAGCCAAATCTAACACAACTCGGATCGAAGACATCTTATCCACGGGGCGAGAAAATCTCTTCAAAGTCAATGCCTTTCTTCTGACTAAAACCCTTCACAACCAATCTTACCTTGTACCTTGGTTATGATCTATTTGGTTCAGGCTTCATCTTCAGTATCCATTTATTCTTCAATGCTCTCTTACCCTTAGGCAATTCCATCAATTCATAAGTGTTGTTCTTATGCAAGGATTTCATTTCTTCATGCATAGCTCTCAACCACTCTTTTTTCTCATCATGCAACAGAACCTCTTGATAACTTTTTGGCTCTCTCCCATTAGAAAGCAACAAATACTTATCACTAGTATACCTTCTGGAAGGTTGATGCTCTCTAGTAGATCTTCTTAACTGTGTTTCAATAGGCAACTCTAAAGTAGCTTGTTCTTGCTGCTATTATAAGTTATCATTCTCAATTGTAGGATTTTCTTCTACATCATCAACTATAAACTCATCATTTCAGTCAACTGTATCAACCTGTTCTTCTTGCATAACTTCTCTGTGTTCATTATGTCCCATAGAGTTAGGAGAGACTAGACCCAACTCAACATGTTCTTCATTGAAAGGCTTTGGCTTCTTAACCTGATCCAAGTCTTCAATGGTTTGATCTTCAAAGAAGACAATATCACTGCTTCTTATAATCTTTTGTTAGTCGGATCCCATAACTTGTACCCAAACTCTTCAATAACCCAGGAAGATACACTGTTTAGTCTTGCTGTCAAGCTTGGACCGCTCATTTCTAGGAACATGAACAAATGCCCTGTAGCCAAACACTCTCAAGTGCTCAAAGGAAACAAATTTTCCTGTCCAAACCCTCTCTGGAATATCACCCTCTAAAGGATATGATGGAAACAGATTAATCAAATCAACGACCATCCTCATGGCCTCACCCCAAAAAGACTTAGGCAATTTTGCATGAGAGAGCATATACCTGATTCTATCACAAATGGTTTTATTCATTCTCTCAGCTACACCATTTTGTTGTGGGGTCTTAGAAACTGTCTTCTCAAACCTGATGCCATGACTTCTACAGTATTGCTCAAATGCCCCCTATATTCACCACCATTGTTTGTCTAAAAAAATTAATGTCATGACTTCTCAAGACAGACTATGTGTATTAATGTCATGACTTACCTAAAAAAATTGATCTTCAACCCTAAGCCTCCAAATTCTCAGTCCTATGCTCTTTGATCTCTCTTATGTTTTTGCGTAAAATGACTTTTTGAATAAAGAAGATAGGAAAAATCTAATTTATACCTAGGGATTTTAAATACGAAAAGACATTTTTACCCTTATTAAATTAATTTAATTAATTAATTTTTTTAAACTTCAATTTTACCCCTAAGTGAGGTTTGGGGCATCATAGTTCTACTTTCTTAAAAAGGGAAAGGGCAATGGGATCTTAGTTCCTTTGTTATGAGGTAATTTTTTTCATTTATAGTTTAGTTGCAAGTCTGTGGTTTTAGAAGGACAAAGGGAGTTGGTGTTGGTTCCATGCTAGGCTTTAAGAGTCTCTTTTTGGTGTTGGTGTTTTTGCGCTAGTCCTCCCCGCCAAGGAATATGCAATTATTCTTGGGGGCCATGGTTTGGGTTTTTTTTAGGTGGTTGGTATTTACTTACTACCTTTAGGCGTATGTTGGTATGTTGTATATGTCGCCTGTACTTTGACGTGCCTCTTTGCTAGCACTTTTTAATATGTTCTTTCATTTACCTACAAAAAAAAAAAAAAAAAAAAAAAGTGGGATTGTCATATAAGCTATCATAACTGAATTTCAAAATATGAAACACATCATTCTCCATACTGAAAACCTTTGATGAATGAGTCTTCAACGATTAGATTGCCTACTCCTATTCTCAACAAAAAGTCCTACCATTTTTAATTTTTTTATTACCTATGAGTTAATCTAAGATCTTAAAAGGCACTTACATGTAGCTTCTAACATATTGACAATTGTGGCTTTCATCACCATAGCACTTTTACCTTAACCTTTAAATAAGAGCAAAGACAAAAACGCCCATCAATTTCATTTTCAAGTGAAAAAGTGCAAATCAAAGAAATGAAATATTGCTCAACTAAGAAACCAATTATTTGTATGTTAGTATTTTGATTTTTAGGTTTTTCAATATGAATGGGCCTATCCATAAAATCCAATAAGGAAGGAAGTTTTCTTTTTTGTCCACTTATCATATGAAGAGCAATTATAAATTGTATTATGACTGAAATTTGACAAATATAACATTGTTTGATTAAGAAACTTTTAGTTTCTTGTTCAATTATTTTTGGTTTTTCTCCAAATTATGATATAATTAAGAAATGGTATTTACAAAAGAAAAGAAAAGAAAAGAAAAATCCATGACAGTAATACGTGATTGTTGTTTTTACAAAATTAAAGGGAGTGTATTTATTAAATTTCATTGAATAAAAAAATAATTGACATAAAACCCATATCAATCATGACAAAATTAAAAACCAAAAAGAAAAAAAATAATATTTTCACTCGTGAAGTTCTTTCATGATAGTGGAAATGACATGCATGTTGCATGTTTTATAATTTCTTTATCACAAAATTAAGAACATGTACCAATAATACTTTTTCCCATCAATTTCTTCCTTGATAGATGGAATCTTGACGGATGGAATGATATGCACGAGATAGACTTTTAGATTTATGTATTATAAAATTAAAAACATTTTGGGATGCATTAATGTCATTCTTAAATTCGATGATGGATTATGTAAATGATAATTATGGAATGTCATAAAGACTAGACCAATCTTCACTAGACACCAATTATTTTTCAAATGAGACAATCAATTCAAGAATTGGTATCAAAATTAAAGGTGTTTAGGTTCCAAGGAAGTATCACATTGGGGAGAGATAATTGAGGTACAATAATGTCATTTTTAAGTCATAAGTTAGTAAATATAGCATTCTTTTGTTACGAAACTTGTTTATTTCTTTAGAACCTGTTAATATTTTTTGGTAGGACCTCCCACATCATAAAAAATAAAAATAAATAAAATTAAAGGCTATCAAACACATATAACCAATGGCATATTTACTACCACACAAAAGGTTATAGGAAGAGTGAGTGATGTCTTATGTTTTTGCCAAAAAAGTAAATGGACAAATCCAGAACTACTTGATTAAGATACTTTTCGTGGAGTGACCAAGTAGATTAGCACATACCCTCTGACTCTCATCATACTTATTCTCTCTATGTGTTCTTAAGTAATGTCTCTCTTTATATATTCTTAGAGTAATCCTTTTTCCTATTGATATGTTCTTAGAGTGATAAGGTAATCTGTCCAGATCCAAGCAAGATTCTCCTATTAGACAGCAAAGATACAGGGGTAGTAGCTTCTCATCCGAGTTGAATTTTAGCCGTCAGATTCCGTAAAAATTTGAAAATTGCTTGCACATCCCAAATCTCGGGTTGCTTCCCAGACATTCTAAAAACAAAATGACCTAAAATTTTCACCTGAAATTAAGGCCAATTCCATCAAAGGGACAGTTAGATGAGCAATGGTGCACCAGTTATCAGTCCCTGGAACCAATGTCAATAAAAACACTCTGGAATCTTGATGGGCATCCCTTTTTCTTGGAAAGAAAAAGTGACCGATTTCTCTGGAGCAGAGGCGTGATGGAGAAGAAAGGGGAAAAAGAAAGGAAATGATGCTTAATTTGCGTAAGAATATTGAAGTTGTTTTGGCGAGAAAAGTATCTTCCAATAGTGATCTCCCGTTTTCTGTTTTCCTATTATTGAAGAATTCCAGCTCTTTTCTGCTTTCCGACTGTAACCCATCACCTCTGCTCCATTCCTGTTCTTTTCTTGAATCTCACCTCCTCGTTTCTGGTGATCTCTCGAAAAGTAATGGATTGTGTGAGCCCAATCTTGGATGTTGTAACTCGCCTATGGGACTGCACTGCCAAGCATGCAGCCTATATACAGAATTTGCAAGAAAATATGGAGTCATTGAGAAATGCAATGCAGGAGCTGAAGAATGTACATGACGATGTGAAGAGAAGAGTTGAACTTGAAGAGCAACGACAAATGATGCGCACAAGTGAAGTGGACGGCTGGCTCCGTCGTGTACAAGTCATGGAAATACAAGTCAATGAGATTCTGCAGAAAGGCGATCAGGAACTCCAGAAGAAATGCATCGGAACTTGTTGCCCCAGAAACTGCCGGTCCAGCTACAAGCTCGGGAAAAAAGCGACTAAAAAGCTGGGTGCTGTGACTGAATTAAGGAACAAGGGACGCTTTGATGTTGTGGCTGATAGGTTACCTCAAGCTCCGGTGGATGAGAGGCCGATGGAGAAGACTGTGGGCTTAGATCTGATGTTTACAGAGGTTTGCAGATGCATCCAAGATGAGGAGCTGGGAATTATTGGGTTGTACGGTATGGGGGGTGCCGGGAAAACTACCCTCATGACCAAAGTGAATAATGAGTTCATCAGAGCGAGCAAGAGCTTTGAAATCGCCATTTGGGTTGTAGTATCCAGGCCTGCAAGTGTGGAAAAAGTACAAGAAGTCATTCGCAACAAATTAAACATTCCTGAAGACAGATGGAGAAACAGAACCGAGGATGAAAAGGCAGTAGAAATTTTCAATGTCTTGAAGGCAAAAAGGTTTGTGATGCTGCTAGATGATGTATGGGAGCGGCTTGATCTCCAAAAAGTGGGGGTTCCTTCTCCTAATTCCCAAAACAAGTCCAAAGTAATATTAACAACCCGTTCTCTGGATGTTTGTCGGGATATGGAAGCTCAAAAAAGCCTTAAGGTGAAGTGTTTGACAGAAGATGAGGCTATTAATTTGTTCAAGAAGAAGGTTGGAGAGACTACTCTAAATTCACATTCGGATATACCCCAACTTGCTGAAATTGCTGCTAAAGAATGCCAAGGCTTACCACTTGCAATCGTCACTATTGGGCGAGCTATGGCTGATAAGAAGACTCCACAAGAATGGGAGCGAGCAATCCAAATGTTGAAGGCTTATCCATCAAAGTTTTCAGGTATGGGAGATCATGTATTTCCGGTCCTCAAATTCAGTTATGATAACTTGCCAAATGACACCATCAGGACTTGTTTTTTATATCTTGCTATATTCCCAGAGGACCATGAAATTTGGAATGAGGATCTTATATTCCTTTGGATTGGAGAAGGGTTTTTGGATGGATTTGTTAGCATAAATGAAGCATTAAACCATGGGCACCACATCATTGAGCATCTAAAGACAGTATGTCTATTCGAGAATGCTGAATTTGATAGGGTTAAAATGCATGATGTCATTCGTGATATGGCTTTATGGTTAGCTTCAGAATATAGGGGCAATAAGAACATAATCTTGGTAGAAGAAGTTGATACTATGGAAGTTTACCAAGTTTCAAAGTGGAAAGAGGCACATCGGCTATACCTGTCGACTAGTTTGGAAGAACTCACTATACCACCATCTTTTCCCAATCTCTTGACTTTAATTGTTGGGAATGAAGACTTGGAAACATTTCCAAGTGGATTCTTCCATTTCATGCCAGTTATAAAAGTTCTGGATTTGTCAAATACTAGAATAACTAAATTACCTGCTGGAATTGGTAAATTAGTTACACTAGAATATCTCAATTTGTCAAATACAGATCTAAGAGAATTGTCTGTGGAGCTTGCGACTTTGAAAAGACTAAGATATCTGATATTAAATGGTAGTCTTGAAATAATTTTTAAGGAAGTAATATCACATCTCTCAATGTTGAGAGTTTTTAGCATAAGAGTTAAATATATTTTGTCAAAAAGAAATGATATCTCGTTATCCACAGAGGAGGAAGCCAATTATTCAAGGAAGGATGATAAGGCTATTTATTTACATGAGGATAATAAAGCATTATTAGAGGAGTTAGAAGGGTTGGAGCACATAAATTGGGTCTCTTTGCCCATTGTAGGTACTTTGTCTTTCCAAAAGTTATTGAACTCCCAAAAATTGCAGAATGCTATGAGGCGTTTATACCTTTGGAACTTGGAAGGTATGAGCATACTCCATTTGCCAAGAATCAAACATCTACGTGGCCTTACAATATATAGATGTGGGGAGCTACAAGACATAAAAGTCAATCTAGAAAATGAGAGGGGTAGACGGGGATTTGTAGCAGGTTATATCCCAAACTCAATTTTCTACAACCTCCGAAGTGTATTGGTTTATCAACTTCCAAAGTTGTTGGACTTGACATGGCTTATTTACATCCCAAGTCTTGAAAATCTTGGTGTATATGAATGTGAATCCATGGAAGAAGTGATAGGTGATGCGAGTGGGGTCCCTGAAAATCTTGGCATATTCTCAAGACTCAAAGGTTTGTACTTATTTTTTGTACCAAATCTAAGGAGCATCAGCAGACGAGCTTTGCCATTTCCTTCCTTGAAAACCCTCTACGTGAGGGAATGCCCAAACCTAAAGAAGCTACCATTGGATTCAAACAGTGCAAGAAACAGTTTAAAGACAATTGAAGGGGAATTAGAGTGGTGGCAAGGGTTGCAGTGGAAGGATGAGACCATTCAACTCACTTTCACTCCCTACTTCAACAAATAGAGCATGTCTGAAGAAATCACGGAATGGTGGAGAGAAGTTGCACTCCTTCCCTCTCCCACCCCTTTACCTACTTCTCCCACGCTCTCTCAGGTACTGTGGACAAATTTTCAAATGTCTAGCATATTTTCATTGTTTATTATTTTTTTTTTCTGCTAAGAATTTGTTTTATATTGGAATTGGTAAGCTATATTTTCTTTTCTTTTCTTTCCTTTGGTTTTATTTTTTTTTTCCTTCCTCAAATGTTACTCATCTTAATAAATTTAGTTATAGACTTATAGGTTAAAAATAAAGTATTTATAAAATATTATATTTTCCTTTTTTTACAGAAAAAAAATAACAAAAAAAAAAACAAAATAACCTACTTTTTCTGGTGGTCATCGTATTTTGTATTCTCATATCCTAAAATTCATGTTTGTAAAGTTGGTTAAGGAAGAACGTTTGGTCCAACGAGGTACTTGATGCATCATTAATATTAGCTCAATCTTTTTCCATTTACTAATTTTTCTATTTGTTCCCATAGTCAAAGTCTTCTTTCAATGAAACCTAATCAAAACTATTTGTTCCATGCATGCTTACCTAATCAAAACTATTAGTCACATACATGCTTATTTTCAAAATTATTTTACCCGGAGTAACTTAAACTATGAAAAAACTACTTACTTTATAGAATTATTATGAAAATTTTAAGTTGCATTTGGTTGAGAAAATGTTGTCTAGTTTTATTTTTTATTTTTACTTTTCGAAAAAGTTTTTTATTTCTTATTTTTCTTTTCTGAAAAAAAAAAATGAGATTATTTAAAGAAATTTAAAAAAAAAAAAAAAAAAAAACAGAATGTAAAAGATTGTGAAAATAAATATGACTAAAATTTCATATAATATATTTGTTATGGTATGAGATATACTATCATAAATGATGACATTACTATTTTTCATGATGTATATAATTTGATATCATATATATAATAATTTTCTACATGTTATTTGTCACTTTATTATTTTATTTCATTTATTAATTATTATTATTTTTATTATATTTTTTATTTTAAAATAGTTTGGAAAAATATTCTCATATGATTGTAATTATTCAAATAAATTACTACAATATAAATATATATACCCTCATAATAATTCATAGTCTACACCTATCTTTTTCGGTTAATGGAAATTTTTATGATTGATAACGTTCATGAATGGTTCCTTCGATTTAATCTAAATATTCAAATTTGCTTCACTGTTGTTTAGGTTTCAGAATGAAAAGCAGTTTTTTCTCAGATTTCATTGAAGCATATTTGTTCTTCAACTTAGATGATAAGCAAATGATCCACCTGATTTGCTATGTTGTGTTTGTAGGACAAGTCTTTGAAGAATACTTGACTCAGCTGAAACTCCTCGCAATTGTTGGATCACTGGATGCTTTGTGTGCATAGGATGGATGGGTTGCATAAATAGTCATTTAAAAAGCCAAAAAAAAAAAAAAATCTTGTATGCTTGTATTGTGTGTAAAGTTGAGTGAAAAATTCTCCTGTGTGTAAGGTGTGAAGCTACTGCCCCTCAATAAATGTAAGATATCTAATTTTAGGTATCTAAAAGTTGGTCTGGAAACTATCCTATAGTGGTATTTAAAATGAACAGTCATAAGAAGAAGATGATTTTACAGGTGGACGTGGTTTTTGAAACAAATTTTAGGTAATATTTTATTATGTGTTTTTGAAAGGATATAATTTAGATGGGTTCTAGTTTATGTTCACTAAAAAAATATGGGTTCAGCTAGTAGGTCAAAAGATTTTGGACATGGGCATGCCTCAAAATCCATGCCCTTAAAATGTGCCATGGAAACATGGAAGAAGATATGTCAAAATCCTAACTAAATCCATTTTGGTTTCATGAAAATGAATATTTTATTCTTATTCTCATTTCTAATCTATTCAAACACATTAATTAAGAAGAAAAATAAAGTTTTGTTTGATAATTGTTTTCAATACTAGGTCTGAAAAATAGTTTTTAAAAATCATTTTCGTGTATTTGGAAACTTAAAATGTTTTTAATATGATTTTTACATTATTAATATGTTTTAAAAATAATTTTTATATATAATGTTTTATTTTTAATCATTTTTTGCATAATTTTTTTAAAATAATTATCAAAAAACGAATAAAAATAATTAAAATATATTATTTAAAAACACTATTTTTTATTTTAAAAATAGAAAATTGTTTTATATCATCTAATTATCATCAAACGTGTTTTTTCCTCTCTTTTTTCTATTGTTCTAGAGAACAAAAAATGATTTTCAAAAACACTTACGAAATATAGCCTAAATTTTTCATTTTCATTCTTTATTATAGCATTTTAATCATGCCCTCGACCAAAGAGGAAATAGCACCAAGCTCCACCAAATTATGTGTTGCTGCACTTCAAGTTAGGAATCATGTTATCAAATAAAAGTACCATTATTTTTTGCAAATATTTATATAAAATGCAAATTATATAATTAGAGAAGTATATACAATGCAAATCATATCATTGAGAAGTATTTGGACAAATTTATTTAGAGTATAAGCAATTTTGATTTAGAAATTGAACAAGCGTATGAATAGGGAACTGTTATAGTCTTGCTGTAGTGTTTTCTCAGTAATTTCTTGGTAGCTCAACCTAAGGGTTTCCAACGGGCCGGGTCGGGTGGCCCGGAGGAGTAAGGCCCATGACCCAGCCCAGGGTGGGCCACTGAGCCCGTTGACTGGTCAATGGGCCGGGCCGGCTGGGGTAAA
The DNA here is from genome assembly GCA_037355405.1 of Vitis amurensis. Lineage (NCBI taxonomy): Eukaryota > Viridiplantae > Streptophyta > Magnoliopsida > Vitales > Vitaceae > Vitis > Vitis amurensis. The sequence continues at coordinate 7,836,710 of CM074684.1, forward strand.
AATTAAAATAATTTTTAATTTTGAAGGAACTGAGCTGACCCTCTTTTGTGTAACTATTTTGCATTAGTTATATATATATTAGAAATGTTGTATGATTTTTGGAAAAAAATAAAAGTGAGTTGGCTGTTCAACGGTCACATGATCATGGAACATGCCACTCATAATTCAATTTCAAATATATGACCGTTGAACGGTCTTGAAATTTAAAAAAAAAAAAAATTAAATCCTAATATTTAAATCCCTATAAATATTAAATACCCTCAATTTTTTTCTATTCTCTCAACTCTTAAGCTCTCTCCCATTCCACAATATTTCCGATTATTGCATTTTGTCTCAAATTATTCAATATTATTGGTGGTGAAAAACAAGCATTGGTGGTTCAAAGAGTTCAAATTTGAATGAATTTCTGCTTCGATTCTCCAATTTAGTAACATACTTCACCTTTTCTTTTATTTATTTGTTACATTTTAATTTTACATTTATTATTTTTAGCATAATATTTTATCAATAATTATAATTATGACAAGTGGTTCTTGTTCTTCATCTAATGCATGTGATAGCAAAAAATTTACTTCAAATATATGGAATTTTTTTGATAGAATAGAAATAAATTTAGAAAATAATAAAAAAAAAAATAAAAGCAAAATGTAAAATTTGTAACAAACTTCTTAGTGGTGGTTCAAATGCAGGTACAAGTCATTTAAAGAGGCATCATGAAAATTGTAAAACTAAAAATAATGTAGATATTAGAAATTATATGCAATTAGGTAAAGATGAAAGTGGAAATTTAAAAACATTTTCTTATGATGAATCTTATTATCGTGAAGAAATGATTAGTTATATAATAAGAGCAGAACAACCTTTCAATTTCACTAGTTCACCATCACCGCCAAGAGATAATGATTAAAATATTTTACTAAATGTATGTCATATTTTTATTTTTATTTTTATGGTTGAAAAGTACAAATGATTGACAAATAAGTAGGTGTCAACCTAGTTGGGATGTATTTATTTTATAGTAATGTAAACTTTTCCCACATTTTCAAATGCAATGTATACATTCAATGAATATTTTTATTAATGTAACATTTTCTATTTCTTGAATATATATATATATATATATATATATATATTTTTAAAGTGGCGGGCCTACGGGCCGGGCCTAATTTGGGGCCCATGGCCCGGTCCATCTAGAAATGGGCTTGGGCATGTTGGGCTCGGGCCGGGCTTTAGCTCGCTGGGCCGGGCCGGGCTTGGGCCGGGCCGCGGACCGCGGGCTTTTTGGAGACCCTTAGCTCAACCTGATCCATCATAATATGATATTGAGACCAAAAGTCAAACAAACAATTAAGAATTTGGTTTTAAATTATTAAATACTTGATAAATGTGATAGTTGAAGCATAATAGATTTGAGCAAACCTCTCTCAGCAACTCATCACCTATTCTCTTCTCTTTTCTTCTTTCTTGGTCAAATTTCTGGGTCTTGTTTCTGTGATTTCTTACCACCCATGGACTGCGTGAGCCCAATCCTTGATGTTGCCACTCACTTATGGGATTGCACCACCAAACGCGCAGTTTATATTGGTGATCTGCAAGAAATCCTTGAATCTTTGAGCAAAGTCATGGAGGAGCTGAAGATGTGAAGACCAAGGTGGAACTTGCCGAGAAAAACCGCCAAATGAGACGAACGCGGGAAGTGGATGGCTGGCTCCAAAGTGTACAAGTCTTGGAAAAACAAGTAGATGAAATACTGCAAAAGGGTAATCAAGAAATCCAGAGGAAATGCCTTGGAAGTTGCTGTCCCAAGAACTGCCGGTCCAGCTATAAGATCGGGAAGATAGCGAATAAAAAGCTTGGTGCCGTCACTGATCTAAGGAGTAAGAGCTGTTATAATGATGTAGCTAATAGATTACCTCAAGATCTGGTGGACGAGAGGCCAGTGGAGAAGACTGTGGGCATGGATCTGATGTATGCTGAGATTTGCAGATGCATCCAAGATGAAGAACTGGGAATTATCGGATTATACGGAATGGGGGGTGTTGGGAAAACCACCCTCATGACCAAAGTCAATAATGAGTTCTTCAAAACAAGCAATGATTTTGAAGTAGTCATTTGGGTGGTAGTATCCAGCTCTGCAAATGTGGGAAAAGTACAAGAAGTCATTCGGAATAAATTAGACATCCCCGATGACAGATGGAGAAATAGAGCCGAGGATGAAAGGGCGGTAGAAATTTTCAATACCCTTAAGGCAAAAAGATTTGTGATGTTGTTAGATGATGTATGGGAGCGACTTGATCTCCAAAAACTGGGGGTTCCTTCTCCTAATTCTCAAAACAAGTCCAAAGTAATATTAACAACTCGATCTCGGGATGTTTGTCATGATATGGAAGCTCAAAAGAGCATTAAGGTGGAGTGTTTGACACAAGATGAGACTATTAATTTGTTCAAGAAGAAGGTTGGAGAGAGTACTCTATGACCACATCCAGATATACCTATGCTAGCTGAAATTGCTGCTAAAGAGTGCAAAGGTTTGCCAGTTGCACTCATTACTATTGGGCGAGCCATGGCTGGTAAGAGTACACTACAAGAATGGGAGCGAGCGATACAAATGTTGAAGACTTATCCATCAAAGTTTTCAGGTATGGGAGATCATGTATTTCCTGTCTTGAAATTCAGTTATGATAGCTTGCAAAATGGCACCTTGAGATCTTGTTTTCTATATCTTGCCGTGTAGCATCAATTGAGGGCAATAAAGGAAGTCATAATGATAGTTTGGTCATGTCTACCAAAGAAATTTGTTTACTCCAAGAGATTGAAGATGCTACAAGCACAGTAGGAAGGTAAAAGAAAAGCAGCCATGACTGCACTGAAATAAGACATGATGGTATGATGATTTAACTTAAGGTATGACCCTAAGTGGCGTTGAGGGAAGAAAAGTATACAAGTAGCTGAACGAGTAGCTTACAGAAAGCTTTATTGAGTTTCGTAAAATAAATCTAAATCACAAAATACCAAAGTAGATTATCCAACATCTATTTCAAGCAGGACATAAGAATATACATCTGTAATTACTCAAAGGTGTGAGGGATTATACAGTGTGATATTTGCTTTACATCCATCATTCACTTAATGCGAAATTCTTTTGAGTGTACCTTAGCTACCCTCCATCTTTAGGCATCAACAGGCAAACAGGATCTATCTTGTTAAAGTCTAAAACATTTGAAATAGAACTACTGAACTAGCAGTTTTCCCATGAACCTCTTCTCAAATCTGATTGGGAAAGAATTCATTTGAGTAAATGATCCTACCAAGGATAATATGAATGCAATGATTCGTTCAATTAAAATGCCAAACAAATTATGTGATTTAATTCAAATCTCTCATAGTCTGAATTTTAACACCAAAACACATTTGATGACTATCTATATGAGCTGAAATTTTCACATTCTACTCCAAAATACACTAAGAATATGAAATTAATTTATTGGACAATCTAACCTGGTATTTTCACTCCTCGCCTACGATACATTTCACCATGTGTAAAAAATTTCACAATCTCCTCAAGCTCAAGCCTTATCTTCCCAAGTCCAGCAACATCGGTAAACTTCACATCCACACCTCTCTCTAAATATTGAGGGAGTCTCTTATTATGTGCCCTGCGAACACGAGCTCCAGACTTCATGAACTGCATAGCCATCTTCATGTAAGGATTCTGCTCACCTCCCACAATCTCACTCTCATCTTCCCCACCCTCAATTCCCTCCAACTGTCTCTCTAGTTCCCTCATTTTCTTCTTCTCCTCTGCCTCTGCTTTCTCAATTTTCAATCTATCCTCATAATCTTTCTTCTGCTTCCTATAGCTTAAGACAACCGTCCTATAAAATATGTAAAAGAACACAAACCCAAGTGCAGTTGCCACATTTGAGTCCGCCGCCAAATTGGCCCAAAAATTTGCCATACGTTCATATTTCCTCCTTGCATCACGCGTTGATTCCTCGTACTTTTTCTTCTTCAACTCCCTCCTTATTCTCCTCTCTTCCATCCTCTTTTGTACTCTAATGGCCTTCTCCATCATCTCCCTCTCCTCCCTCATCCCCACCAACTCCTTCCTGTTCCTCTTCAACTCCTCTCTCTCCCTCTTTATCTCCATTGCCCTCTTAGACACAGGCTTCGGTTTCACAAATGAAAACATGTATGCCGGTATCCTGGACAAGAACCCTAAATAAGGGACTGGGAGCTCCGGCCCCTTCACTGGCGGACTATACGCATTCACACAAACACTATCAATCTTCAACTCATCCCACATTTCCCAAAACCTCCTATCCTTCTCTACAGAGGGCACCACCGTCCTCAAAACCCTAGAATCTTCTAAAACCACCAAAACGGCCTCCGCCCTCTGCCTCAGCCCTACCCCAGGTCCACCGGGCGGCTTAATTACATGCTTAAGCTTTCCCTCTCATTTCAAATCCAAAATGTCCGTATACGGAACACGGTCCGTCGCAACGGGAAGTCCTTCTGTCCACGATTTCAGTTCTTGGGGTGTCAGCGCTTCTGGTTTTCTCGAGGAACGCTTTTTCCCTGCTGATTTTCCGGCGGCAGCGGCTGCGAGGGAGGTTTGGGGGAGAGAGGCGGAAATGATGGTGAGAGTTATGGAGAGGTTGAGGAAATTGCAAGGGTTTTGCTTCGCCTTTTTGCTTTCCTTGTCGTTATCTTCATATTCTTGGGGTTGAGAAGTGGAGAAGTGGTATGAGATAATTGGTGGACGAATAGCTAAATTTTTTGTTTTGGTTCTAATTTTGGGGCGGGAGAGAAATGGGAGACAGGGAAAATGCGGAGAATTGAGAATACAGTGACTGGCCATGGGACCGCAGTGGAGAAGTTAAATGAAAGTGAGAGTGATGAAGAATTGCTGGAAGCGCCATTGGAGTAGCAGAAAGCTTCGGTGGGATGTGGATTTGAGAATTAGGGCTTTGAAATTCCAAAGGGTTTTATCACAGATGGAGTGGAGAGGGCTGAGAAATCAGTGAGAAAGGATCAGAGCCGGAAGTCATTCAATCAAAACGATACCGTTTTCTTTTTCCTTTCATCTGGATTTTACACTGTAAATTAACAAGTTGCAAGCGCCCTCCGTAGGATTATGGAAGAAGGACTTGAAAAAACACGGAAGAAAGTATTGAGAAAAAAAAAAAAACTTTTTTTTTTATTTCACCCAAAAAAAATATTAAATATAATTAAAATTTTAAAATATCTTTAAATTATTTAATTCTTATATGATCAAAGAAAAAAATTGAATTTAAAAAAATATATAAAATAATTTATTGATTTTGAATTTAATTTGTAGATTTTTTTTATTTTCCCTCCAATCTTTCAACAATCAAACATAATTTTTTAAAAAAATTAATAAAAATATGTTTTTTTTTTTGGATAAATAGAAGCAATGAAGTCGAATGCTTTTATTTTCAACCAGGTGTTTGAGTTTTTTAAAATGTGAAAAATAATATTTTAAATTTTAAAAAATAAATAATCAATTTCCAAGATATGTTTTTTTTTAGCAACATGATATTGAACTTGTTTTTGTATCATTTTTTATGCCAGTTTTTATTTTTGCTTATTATGAAAAAATCCTTCTTAAAAAAATTTAAAAAAAGGGAAAAGAAAAAAAACATTGTGCTAAATTGAATTAAAAATGAGGTCCTTTATGCTAATATCCTCATGAAATTACTGGTCTTATAAAATGTCAACTAATAAAAGAGTTATGATATGATTAAAGTAGGAACCTAGACTGTAAGGTGTACTAAATGATAGAGCGGGAGAGCGAAGGTGATGAGAGAGAAAATAGAGCGAAGAATCGGAGAAGATGGAAGGGGAGTAGTTTCGGGGTGGAGTCGAAGGTGTTCGAGATCGGAGTCGAGGAGAGAAAAGGCAAACCCCAAGTTATTATCATAGAGAGCAAGAGAGAGGTTTCGTCTTGGGTTCGGCTAGGGCCGGTGAGTGTAGGGTTTTTTTCTGGAAAGTCTGAATCAGTGCATCAAGGAGGAGGAAGAAGGAAAATGGGAAAGGAGATGGAAGGAAAATAGGAGAACTTATTCCCTAGTGCTGGATGTGAACAAAGCGGGGTGTTTTCTCCTGTTAGGGGTTGTCGACCTGAAGATGAAGAGGTTCAATATCTTCATCCCAAAAGACAGAGGCAAAAGGGGAGGATGGATCTCTATGGCATAGATGTTACGTAAATTGGGAGCAAATTTCGGCAGAAAGGAGAACAAACAGGAAGAGAGGGCCATGGTGAAACCTAGTATGGAAAGGTCCTATACGGAAATGGTGAAGAGGTTGAGGAGTAGGGATAGTAAAACAATCAAGAGTGGAGGTAAGATGGGAGGAAATCAGTAGAAACTTGTGTAAATTGGAGCATTGTCTTGTCGGAAGTTGGAACCCTAATTCAGTAAGAGGAGAGGATCTAGAGAGATTGGGGTAGTTAATGGCAAATTCTTGGGGGCTGAAAGGAAAGCTAGGGCTGGCAAGGTTGGAAAATGGCAGGGTTCTTTTGGTGTTTGAATTTGTGGGTGAAGCCAAAGGTGTCCTTACCTCTGGGAAAAGGTCGATGGGAGGGATTCATTGGGTTTAGAGCGTTGGAGCCCTAGGAACGGTTGTTTGGAATAAAGTGAGATAAGAAACAAAACTTAGGTAAAAATTCTAGGATTTCCAATTTCACTGTGAGACCTGAACATTTTGAGAAGAGTGGGAGAAGAGTGTAGCGGTTTCCTAGCCATTGACCCATAGACGGAGAAAATAAAGGAGCTTCAGTGGGCATGTATTTTAGTTAAGACAAGCGACGAAGATTTGCTGAGCATGCTGGAGATCCGGGTTGAGGAAGCGTGTTATTCTCTCTCTCTCTCTCTCTCTCTCTCCGGTGGGAGATCAGGCCGGCGATGAGGAAGGTCTCGGTGGACAGTCGAGAATCAACTGGTCGAACAAGAGGAGAGGTTAGGGGTGAAGACACTGCACGCGTTGGCTCGCGCATGGAAGAGCTGGAAAATGCGAGGCTCGAGGCGCTATTTCTGTCTGCAGATGGGACCGATGGGCAGGCGAGTGGGTCGGGTGGTGAAGTGATAGTTAATCGGGTTCAAGTTGGGTCGGTGGCTCGACTTTCTCTTGACCCATCAGAGATTGGGTCTTCCTCGTCAGGCCATACTATGGGCTTATTGTGTTCGAAGCAGGCTGGTGGGCGTTCTTCACAATGGGTTTAAAATTAAAAGGTGTTGTGGTTGATGGTGTTGGGCCTGCAGCTAGGCCGTCATCTTCTAAGGCTAAGTGGTGGGTTGCCGTTGAGGTGAACCCATCGCTTGTTGGGGTTACTAGCTTGGTAGGGGATAGTCCAAGCCCGTCCCAGACTCAGTTACTTGACAGTAACCTTTCGATGAAGGCCTATTCCTTGGCTTGCCCTGTCTCCTGCAATTTAGAGGCTGAGTTTTTTTAAACTCCGGGAGATGGAAGACTTGAGGAAGCAACAAATAGAAATTCATCAATCAACGACAGACCATGCGTTAGTTGAAGAAGCTTCGAGGTATGGATCTGTTCTGAATTCGTGGGGTTTAAGGGTCTCAGGGCTATCTTCTCCTCTTCCTCTTTCTTTTGGTCGGACTCAGAAGGGGGAGTTTTACGACCATTCTGAGGTTCTAAGGGAGGAAATCCATGAAGAAAATCTGCTGCGTATATTAACTGTAGATGGGTTTGTTGAGGATGGTGATGGCTGTTGGGATTTGGTTGAAGTTAATTGTGTTGATAATAAAGTAAGGGGTTTGGAGTGGGGTTCAGCTCTGTCCAAGCCTCAAGAAGTCAGGGGCGAGAAGGAGAATAGATGGGAGGAAAGTAGTTTGGCAAAATTTAGCCATTTTTTGGGATTTTCGACAAAATGATTGGAAAATGAAATTCTGAATTTCTTGGTCAAAATTAGATAAAGACAAGAGATGATCTATAGTAAAGGAATACTGGAGAAGTCAAAATTCGAAAGAGCTAAAGAGGCTTGAGTGTTCAATTAACTATAAGGGGGGAAATAAACAGAAATGTCCTTCATAGGGTAGAGGGTGCCAACTCACAGAATTCCAATGAATCTCAAATTATTGTATTGGAATGTGAGGAAAGCAAATGACAGCTCTAAAAGGAAAATGATTAAGACCTTCGTAAGAAATCAGAAGGTAGATTTATTGTACATCCAAGAGACAAAAATTCAATCAATGTCTGAGGGTGTGGTGAGAAGTTTAGGTTCGAGGAGATTCTTAGATTGGAGGGCTTTGGATGCTTCTGGCTCAGCAGGAGGTATATTGATTTGTTGGGACAAAAGGTCTTTAGAAATATTGGATTAGGAGGAGGGCCAATTTTCAATTTCCTATAGATTCAGGAATGTGGAAGATGGAGTTGTCTGGGTGTTCACGGGAGTTTATGGTATGTTTACCAAATATGAAAGGCAATGCTTGTGGGAAGAGATTGGGGCGATAAGAGGAATTTGGGAAGAACCCTGGTGTTTAGGGGGTGACTTTAATATTATTCTCTCCCAAAGGGAAAGGAGTAGACAAGGGAGAACAACTTCAACAATGAGGATATTTGCTCAGATTATTGATGACTTAGGGCTTGTTGATCTCCCATTGCAAAGGGGAATATTTACTTGGAGTGGGGGTCTTAATAATCAATCGTGGGCAAGACTGGACAGATTTTTAGTGACTCCCAACTGGTGTGATCAATTCAGTAGTGTCCTCCAGAGAAGGCTGCCTCGACCTGTCTCGGATCATTTTCTTGTTTTGCTAGAGGGTGGTGACCTAAGAAGAGGACCCTTTCCTTTTAGGTTCGAAAATATGTGGTTTAAAGTTGAGGGTTTTAAAGATCTTATTCGAAGTTTGTGGTAGGGGATTAAGGTCAGAGGTAGTGCTAGCTATAGATCGGCTGCAAAGATGAAGTAGCTCAAACAAAATCTAAAAGTTTGGAATAAGGATGTGTTTGGGAGACTGGAATGCAATAAAACTTCAACTCTCCATCAAGTGGAATACTGGGATCTAGTGGAAAGTGAGAGAAGTTTGTCAGAGGAGGAAAGTTAAGGAGAGTTATGCTAAGTGGGTATCCTTGGAAGAAATCCATTGGAGACAGTTATTAAGGGAGTTATGGTTAAGGGAAGGGGACAAAAATACGGGCTTTTTCCATCGTATGGCAACTGCCCATCATAGAAGTAAATCCATGGATAGAATCAAGATAAATGGGGTGTGGTTGTCAGAAGAGCAAGAAGTGAGAGAAGAGGTAGCTAATGCCTACCAACAGTTGCTCTTAGAAAACTCAGAATGGAAGGCGAATATAGAGAGGTTGCAGTTAGAGTAGATCAATCAGCAAGAAGCGGAGAATCGGAGCTTCCTTTTTCTGAGGTTGAAGTCCACTCTGCTTTGATGGATATGAATGGTGACAAAGCCCTAGGACCGGATGGTTTCAATGTGGCTTTTTGGCAAAGCTGTTGGGATTTTGTAAAAGATGAGGTTTTGGAAATGTTTAAGGAGTTCCATGAGCAAAGTTCTTTTCTCAAGAGCCTCAACAACACGTTTCTGGTTTTGTTACCTAAAAAATGAGGGGCTGAAGACCTTGGAGATTTTAGACCCATTAGCCTTTTGGGGCTGTATAAATTATTGGCTAAGGTGCTGGCTGATAAGCTCAAGAAAGTGATAGGAAAAGTGGTATCCCCTTACTAGAATGCCTTTGTGATGGGTAGGCAGATTCTAGATGCCTCTTTAATTGCAAATAAGGTGATTGATTCATGGCAGAAAATGGAAGAGAAAGGCCTCATTTGCAAATTGGATGTCGAGAAAGCTTATGACAGCATTAACTGGCAGTTTTTGTTGAAGGTCATGCAAAAAATGGGGTTTGGGTCAAAGTGGTTGGGTTGGATATGGAGTTGTATCTCTACAACCAAGTTTTCAGTTTTGGTGAATGAAGTGCCAGCTGGTTTTTTCCCAAGTACTATGGGGTTGCGTCAAGGAGACCCTCTTTCTCTCTACCTCTTTGTCATGGCAATGGAAATGCTGAGTGCTCTTATTAGGAGGGCTGTTGAAAAGGGCTTCCTTTCAGGGTATAGTATTGGAGAAGGTAGAAGACCAACTGTGAATATATCCCACTTATTTTTTGCTGATGATACAGTTGTTTTCTGCCAGGCAAAGAAAGAGCACTTAACGCACTTGAGCTGGATTTTTTTTTTTTGGTTTGAAGTCGCGTTAGGGTTAAGGATTAATTTGGCCAAAAGTGAAATTATCCTAGTTGGCGAGGTGGAAGAGGTTGAGGTGATGGCAATGGAGCTAAGGTGCAGGGTGAGTTCTTTGCCTTCTGTTTATTTGGGACTGCCCTTGGGAGCTCCTAACAAGGCTTATTCCGTGTGGGATGGGGGGGAAGAGAGAGTGAGAAGGAGACTTGCGCTTTGGAAACTATAGTACATTTCCAAAGGCGGGAGAATCACTCTCATAAAGAGTACGTTGGCTAGTATGCCCTTATATCAAATGTCCCTTTTCCATATGCCCAAGTTAGTTGCAAGGAGGTTAGAAAAATTGCAAAGAGACTTTCTTTGGGAAGGGGGAAATTTGGAGAGGAAAGTCCACTTAGTTAATTGGGAGGTGGTTTGTGCGGATAAGGAAAATAGGGAGCTAGGCTTAAGGAAGCTAGCCCTTTTAAACAAAGCCTTGCTTGGCAAATGAATATGGAGATTTGCTTGTGATAAGGAAAATCTTTGGAAGTAGGTGCTTTTGGCGAAATATGGGCAAGAGGGTCTTGGTTGGAGGACAAAGAAGATTAATGGGGCGTTTGGAGTAGGGGTTTGGAAGGAGATCTTGAAGGAAAATGTTTGGTGCTAGGATAATATGGTGTTTACTATTGGAAGAGGCACCAAAATCAGATTTTGGATTGATCATTGGTGTAGTTGTATAGTGCTGTCCCAAAGCTTCCCCCATCTTTATGCTATGGCTATTCATAGAAATGCTACGGTGGAAAAGATGTGGGACCAGAATTTCGGTCAAGGAGGCTGGAATTTAAGGTATCTTAGGGACTTTAATGATTGAGAATTGGATATGGTAGGTAATTTGTTGCATGTTTTGAGGGGTCACATGCTTACTTTGGAGGAAGACTCGATCTATTGGAAGGGAGGAAGAAACGAACAATTTAGAGTTAAGGAATCATACAACTTGTTGGTCAATCCCATTGCCACCGGATTTCCGAAAAGTTACATTAGGGTGGATAGAGTTCCAACCAAAATAGCGTTTTTTTTACTTGGGAGGCCACATGGGGGAAGGTGCTTACTCTAGATAGGCTCCAGAAAATAGGGTGACAACTCCCTAATTGTTGTTTCTTGTGTAATTGTAAAGAGGAAACTGTAAATCATATTCTTATACACGGTATAGTAGCCAAAGTTTTGTGGGATATTGTCCTTGTTTTGTTTGGTGTTCAATGGGTCTTTCCAGAAAATGTAAATGAGGTTTTATTGAGCTAGAGAGGCCTTTTTGTGGGGAAAAAAAGGAAAAAGATTTGGAAGTCCATTTCGTTGTACATTTTTTAGACGGTTTGGAAGGAGAGAAATAGACTAGCCTTTAGAGAGGGCGTGTTAGCAATTCAGAAACTTAAAAATTCTTTTGTTTGTAATTTATGGTGTTGGACTAGATTGTATATCGGAGAGAAGTCGCTCTCCCTTATAGGCTTCTTGGAGTGGTTAGCCTCCAGTTAAGGGTTGGCGAAGTTCTTTATTTTATCTTTTTTTGGTTGTGAGGACCTAGCTGCCTTGTATACCCTTGTATGCTTTGTGGCCTTTTTACCTCTTATTAATACAATCTGTGCTTATTTATAAAAAAAAAAAATAGGAATTATTTGGAGATTTTTTGAATGGTTATATATATTGTTAAAAAATGTTTTTTAAAATCACTTTATTATTTCAAAATCCCCTTAAAACGGTCCAAATTCATGGGTGCTGGAGTCTACGATTAGGCTGAATTCTTAAATGAAGTGGCCCCGCACTAGATGTTTTGCTTTGTGGACAAATTCCAACCATTCATTAATCTCAACTCTCTCAGCAACTCATCAACGATTTCTCGTCTCTTTTCTTCTTTCTGAGTTTTGTTTCTGTGATCTCCTACAAGCCATGGATTGTGTGAGCCCAATGCTTGATGTTGCCTGTCTTTTATGGGATTGCACCTTATCTCACTGATGTGCAAGAAACCCTTGAATCTTTTGTTATAATCAATCAAGATGAATACCCTGATTTCATATATACTGGAATAGTTAACAGGGTGAATACCCTAACTACATATGTACTGGAATATTTAATAGGGTGAATACCCTAACTACATATGTACTGGAATATTTAACAGGGTGAATACCCTAACTACATATATACACTGGAATCTCCTGATTAAAAACAATGAGTAGAAAAATAATCGCGGAAGCATACCTGAATCCATTGAAGGAGAAAACTTATAGGAAGAAAAACCCTTTGAGATGGTCTTCCAATTCTAACCACTAGATTCTGTGTCAATTTCTCTCTGAGAGGATTTTCAGAAATTGGAATGCGTGGTGGTAGAATGGGGACCATAACCCTATTTATAAACTGCTAGGGCAGTTTTAATTTTATCACAATTATATTTCTGCCCCTCATAGAAATAATAATTGTCTAATGGTATCTACACAATAATCTCATGACAATTATACCCTTAAGCCAATTAATCAATTATTAATTAGATCACTATATTTAGGCTTAATTAAATGATAGCACACACATTTTAATTATTTACATGTGTGGCCCAAACTATAGATTAATTACAAAAATTAATCTAACATCTTTGAGAAACGCCATGGAGGAGCTGAAGAACGTGGCTGAGGATGTGAAGAATAAGGTGGATCGTGCTGAGGAAAACCGCGAGATGAGACGGACATATGAAGTGGATGGGTGGCTCCACAGAGTACAAGTCTTGGAAAAGGAAGTGAGGGAGATACTGCAGAAAGGTGATCAGGAAATCCAGCAGAAATGCCTCGGAACCTGCTTTCCCAAGAACTGCATGTCAAGCTACAAGATCGGGAAAATAGCAAGTAAAAAGCTTGGTGCCGTCACTAAACTGAGGAGCAAGGGGTGTTTCAAAGATGTGGCTGATAGGCTGCCTAGAGGTGCGGTAGATGAGCGGCCAATGGAGAAGACTGTGGGATTGGATAAGATGTACGCAGAGGTTTGCAGATGCATCCAAGATGAACAACTGGGAATGATTGGATTGTATGGCATGGGGGGTGCTGGAAAAACTACCCTCATGACCAAAGTGAATAATGAGTTCATCAGAGCAAGCAAGGGCTTTGAAATCGCCATTTGGGTTGTAGTATCCAGGCCTGCAAGTGTGGAAAAAGTACAAGAAGTCATTCGCAACAAATTAAAAATTCCTGAAGACAGATGGAGAAACAGAACCGAGGATGAAAAGGCAGTAGAAATTTTCAATGTCTTGAAGGCAAAAAGGTTTGTGATGCTGCTAGATGATGTGTGGGAGCGGCTTGATCTCCAATAAGTGGGGGTTCCTTCTCCTAATTCGCAAAACAAGTCCAAAGTAATATTAACAACCCGCTCTCTAGATGTTTGTCATGATATGGAAGCTCAAAAAAGCATTAAGGTTGAGTGTTTGACAGAAGAGGAGGCCATCAATTTGTTCAAGGAGAAGGTTGGAGAGACCACTCTAAATTCACATCCAGATATACCCAACTGGCTGAAATTGCTGCTAAAGAGTGCGAAGGTTTAGCACTTGCACTCATCACTATTGGGGGAGCTATGGTCGGCAAGAGCACACCACAAGAATGGGAGCGAGCCATACAAATATTGAAGACTTATCCATCAAAGTTTTCAGGTATGGGAGATCATGTATTTCCACTTCTAAAATTATGATAGCTTGAAAAATGACACCATCAAGTCTTGTTTTCTATATCTTGCTATATTTCAAGCGGATTATGAAATTATGAATGATGATCTTATAAACCTTTGGGTTGGAGAGGGGTTTTTCGACGAATTTGACAACATACATGAAGCACAGAACCAGGGGCATAACATCATTGAGGATCTAAAGGTAGTGTGTCTATTTGAGAGTGTTGAAGATAATCAAGTCAAGATGCATGATGTTATACGTGATATGGCATTATGGTTAGCTTCAGATTATAGTGGCAATAAGAACAAAATTTTGGAAGTAGAAGATGATACCTTGGAAGCCCATCAAGTTTCAAAATGGCAAGAGACACAACAGATATCATTATGGAGTGATAGCATGGAATACCTCATGGTACCAACAACTTATCCCAATCTCTTAACCTTCATTGTTAAGAATGTGAAAGTAGATCCCAGTGAATTCTTTCATCTCATGCTGCCGGCAATAGAAGTTTTGGATTTGTCAGGCACTTCAATAATTCTGTTACCTGATGGGTTTGGCAAATTAGTTACCTTACAATATCTCCATTTGTCGAAAAAAACCCGTAAGCCAATTATCCACGGAGCTCAAGTCTTTGACAAGTCTAAGGTGTCTACTATTGGATTGGATGTCACGTCTTAAGATAATTCCCAAGGAAGTAGTATCAAATCTATCATCATTGAAATTATTTATCCTGAGAAGAGTTCATGATAGGAAGAAAGAGGAAGCTCATTCTTCATTCAACCTGACGCGTCATTCATCCTTTGAGGAGTCGAAACCTTATAATTTATCAAAGGATTATCATGCTTTGGAAGTCAAGGATTGTGATTATAAACCTAGGTCTTTATGGGAGGATCAAAACAGAGCATTATTAGAGGAGATGGAATCCCTGGTACACATAAATGAGGTCTCTTTTCCCATAGAAGGTGCTCCATCTTTCCAAATATTATTGAGCTCCCAAAAGCTACAGAATGCCATGAAGTGGTTAACCCTTGGGAACCTCGAGGGTGTGGCTTTACTCCACTTGCCAAGAATGAAACATCTACAGACGCTTAAAATACAGATGTGTCGGGAGTTGGAAGAGATAAAAGTAGCTCCAAAACAAGAGAGGAGACTGGGATTTGCGGTAGATTATATCCCAAGCTCAAGCTTCCACAGCCTTTGTAATATAATTATTTATCAACTTCAAAAATTGTTAAACTTGACATGGCTTATTTACATCCCAAGCGTTGAAGTTCTTGATGTAACTGGCTGCTATTCCATGAAAGAAGTGATCCGAGATGAGACTGGAGTTTCACAAAATCTGAGCATATTCTCAAGACTCAGGGTACTCAGATTGTATTATCTACCTAATCTAAAGAGCATCTGTGGAAGGGCCTTGCCATTCACTTCCCTGACAGACCTCTCGGTGAGAAGTTGTCCATTCCTAAGGAAGCTGCCATTGGATTCCAACAGTGCCACCTACCGCTTGAAGACAATTGAAGGAAGCAGATGGTGGTGGGACAGGCTGCAGTGGGAGAATGAAACCATTAAGCACACTTTCAATCGTAACTACTTCGAATATAATGCTAATTACAAGGAAGACACGTCGAATATAATGCTTCCATGTATCATGGATATTAATTGGGTTTTGCATTTTCTTTGTACCTGTTTTTTTGTGATGAAAGGTGCAACCTGTTTGCCTCCCTAAAAATGTAAAGATTTGGTATTGATTTATGACAAATGTTGAAAATAATGTAATGTTATGGAGTAGGATACGACTTGTGCAGGTTGAGTGAGTTAGAAGGTTAACCCGTGTAACCCGTGCTAGTGAAAGAACTGTTCAAAGAAGACAGTAATAACATTCCTAAACAAAGATGATGAAACACGCATGCATAATAATATCCATCTAGGAAGAGCATTTCCGAAGAGAGTAACTGGGCGTCAGGGACCATGATCACTCCGTGATATATGACTCTAGGTGCCGCTTCTCCGCCATCTTCCTTCTTCAATCACCATGCCGTTAGGCCAGATCAAACGTCAAATACAATAGACTGAGTGAAAGTTTGGTTTAAGGATTCATCCTCCCACCGCAATCCCTCCCACCAGCTTGATTCCCCTGTAATTTGCTTTAAGGTACTGGTTGAGCTGTTGGAATCCAATGGCAGCTTCCTCAGATTTGGGCAGCCTGCCACATGAACCTCTTTCAGGGAAGGAAATGCCAAGGCCCACCCTTAGATGCTCTTTAGATTTGGTAGATTCCTCAAACATAGAGCTGTGAGTCTAGAGAATATGCTTTTCTTATCTGAAACTTCATGGTCATCATGCATAACTCGCTCAATTGATGAGCACTCTTGCACATAAAGCTCCTGAAGGCTTGGGGCATAAATAAGCCATGTCAAGTCCAACAACTCTGGGAAAATTCAATGGTTACCTGAGAAGGTTGTGGAACTTCGAGTATGTGATATTATCTGGTACGGGCCCCTCCCTCCCTTCGTTTCCCAGATCTACTTTTATCTTTTCCAAAGTATTACAAAACACCGTACTTAAATTCTCCATTCTTTGTAGTGAAGATGACAGTTTGAGTGTGGTCAAACCTTCACAGCATCCGATTAATAGCCATCTTATCCCCATCTGCAACTTCCAAGAGCTCATTGATTAACTTTTGAATGGATAAAGACTAGGTGTGGTGATGGAAATCTCATGTGTGTTCCTAGCAATCCAACTCGCCTACTAGGTGTTCACCCCCAATATAAGAAAACTGTCGTCAATGCACATACTAAATAATTGCAATGACGAAAGCTTTGATATCAGCAGGGAAGGAATTATTCTGAGTAAGTAGAATCCAGTATCAAACACCTTAGATTTGTCAAATCTTTGAGGTCCATCGGCAATTCAATTATACACGTCTTTGACAAATTAAGGTAGTGTAAACTAACTAATTTACCTATTCCCACAGGTAGCTTAGTTAGATAAGAATGGGATAAGTCCAAAACTTTCATAATTGGCATGAACGGAAAGAATCCAGTGGGAAATATTATCTCTTGTACATCGGATTTCACGATTAGAGTAAGGAGATTGGGAAAATGGGGTGCGTGCAGTGAGTTCAAAACTGTTATCCCATATCAACATTCTACGTGCCTCCTTCGATTTTGTGACTTCAGCAGCACTCAAAATGATGCCTTCTTGTACCAAGATTTCATTCTTCTTACCACCATATTCAGAAGCTATCCATAACGCTTGTCATGAATCACATCATGCATCTTGATATGATATTCAAGTTGACCTTCCTCAAATAGACATGCAAACTTTAGACTTCCAATGATTCAATATCCCTGCTCATGGGCTTCATGTAAGCTGCAAATCCATCCAGAAAACCTTCTCCAATCCAAAGGTCTGTAAGTGTATCATTCAAAATTTGAAAATCCTCTTGGAATATTGAAAGATATAAAAAACAAGATGAGATGGCATCATCAAGTAAGCTATTGTTATTGAATTGTGAAGTCTAAATCGATTTTATTGTGCTTTACTTGAGATGTTGGGGGTTGAGCTCCCATTGCATGTGATGAATGACGAATTTGCCCCCATTGTATATTTAACCATGTTATATTTTTAAGGTTTTTTTAGACAGCATGTATGCAAATGAAAGGAGTTTTTTTAGAGTTTCATCATTATACTCCTCTTTCCTTTGATTAGTGGATTTTTTTAATGTGATGCACCCCATGGATGTAGAGATCGCATTGATTGTTGAACCGCATTAAAAATCTCATATTTTTGTTTTATTTTCCACTTGTGTGTATGCATTGTTTGGTTGACAACGGGTATGAAAGCAAGGTTCACAAACCCTAAGCTTGATGTGTTTGACCAATTACAATTTCAGTAGAAATAATGGGATCAGAGAAGGGATCATACAAAATCAAGAAATTCGATGATACAAATTTTGATTTATGGAAGATGCACATGAAGGATTATCTATACCAAAAAGATTTGTATTTGTTGTTAGGAGAGAAGCAAGATTCAATGGATGAAACAAAATGGAATTTGATGGATCCCAAAGGCGCCCTTGATGCAATTAGGTTAACCTTATCAGAACCGGTTGCTTTCAATGTGTGTGTGTGTGATATATATATATATATATATATATATATATATATATATATATAAAGAACACAACGACATCCCTCGTGATTGCCTTAACTAGTATGTACAAACAACCCTTTGCAGCAAAACAACCCTCTATAGCTAATAGGTACTCCCAAGGAAGCTGTCACTAGATTCAAACCGTGCAAGAAATAGTTTAAAGATAATTAAAGGGGAATCAGAGTGGTGGGAGGGATTGTTGTGGGGTAATGAAAACATTCAACATATGTTCACTCCCTACTTCATTATATATATGGTGGAAGAAATGAGAGGATGGTAGAGAAATTGCTCATTTTTCTTCTCCCACCCCCACTACCTTCTTCTCTCATGCTCTCTCAGTTATTCTACTTTTTTTCTCCTTTTTTTTTTTTTTTTTACATATTTAGACAAATTTTCTAATGTCTCATGTTTGTTCATGATCATGTTTTTCTGCTATAAGTGGAAAAGAATGTTTACTTCATTTCGAAATTCATATGATATGGTTTCCTTTTTCTTTTCTTTTCTTTTCTTTTCTTTTCTTTCCCCTTTTGTTTTTAATTCTTTTCTTATCTCAAACGTTACTTATCTCAATAAATTTAATCATAGTTTAAAAGGAAAGGATCCATAAAACTTCCCTCGTCTTCTCCGTCGAAAAAAAAAAACAAAAACAAAATAACCCTTTTTTCATGATCCTCATATTTTCTATTCTCCTATCCTAAATTTTATGTTTGTAAATAGATTAAGGAAGAACATTTAATCCGGTTACAAACTTGATGCATTATTAATATCAACTCATTCTTTATTAATTTATATATTTATGTTTCTAATTTTTTCCAAAACCAAATATTAAGGGTCTGTTTGGTTACTGTTTTCAATAATTGTTTTACGTTCTTGAAAACAAAAAACACTAAAAACATGTTTGGGGAAGGGGGTATGTTTTTGTTTTTTGCATTTTTTGTATTCTCAAAAACCATTTTTTTAGAATAATAAAAATATGTTTTTTATTGTTTTTTCACTGTTTAAAGAATAGATAGCTCTCTGTGTTTTCTCTTTCTTCTTTCTATGTTTTCCTAATTACTTTTTGTGTTTCCACAAAGGTGAGCTCCACTCAACCACCACACCCCCACCCACAAGCCCTTTCTTCTTTCTTAAATTATTGAAATTAATATACTTACACATGGTTACAAAGTTATCATTTGTTTAAAAAAATTATAATTGGTGTAAAAATTTCAAAATAGAATATTTTTTTTTAATTTAAATTAATTGTGCATACAAAAATTATTTATATATTTATAATATCAAGTTAATGGAAGAAAATATTTTATTAATTAAAAAAAAAACAACCTTCAAACATGTTTTTTGTTTTACTTATTTTTAAAAAAAAATTTATTAACTCAACCAAACATTTTTTTTGTTTTTTAGAATAAAAACTGTTTTCCTCAATTTAGTTCCTAAATACAATTTGTTTCTGAAAATACTAAAAACTGTTGTCAAAAATTGTTTTCCAAAACAGTTTTCAAAAACAGCAACCAAATAGGCCCTAATTTTTTGGTCTCTTGAATTTTTCAATAAAAAATTTTCAAAATTGTTTCATATATGTTTATTTTTCAAAATTATTTTACACAAAGGAACTTAAACTATGAAAAAGTATTACAATTTTTT
The DNA here is from genome assembly GCA_037355405.1 of Vitis amurensis. NCBI lineage: Eukaryota > Viridiplantae > Streptophyta > Magnoliopsida > Vitales > Vitaceae > Vitis > Vitis amurensis. Next base: position 7,856,404 of record CM074684.1, read on the forward strand.
TTTAATTTAGTCATAAAGTCGTTAATAGTGAATTTATTTTAAAAGTTAACTTCACTTACCTCCCATTGGATTTTGGCTTAATACACATAAATGTCATTTGTTTGGAATTTCATTAAATACCTCTTTTATTATGAGTAAAAGAGGAGGCGAATAAAAATAGATATTTGATAAAATTTTAGATCAACGAGAGTTAAGTGTATTTATCTAAAACTTCATGGAAGGCAAATGAACTTAACTTTTTATTTTAAACTTTATTTATATTATTTTAGCTCCAACATTCAACTCCAACCAACAAATTTAGATTAATTCTTTGTTTATGGCCTAATTATAAATATCAAATCAAATTTAACTTAAATTCTTTACATTTCCATATCTATTGCAATGATTGAGAAAAAATTTTGGTTGATGATGTTAATAAAATATTGTTCATGACAATTTTTAGATTAACTTCATTATTGTATAAATTTAAGAAAGAAATGAAGTTCTTTTTCATATTCATAGAAGCAAATTTGTTCTATGATTTAAATAGTAGACAAATGTCCCAATTGATTTGCTCTCTTGCTTTTGTAGGACAAGTTTTTGATGAACATTTGACTCAACTGAAACTTCTTGCAAATGTTGAATTATTGGACGCTACATGTGCATAGGATGGATTGCAAAATAATCATCTAAAAAGAAAAAGAAAAAAAAATTCCTTGCATGCTTGTATTGTGTGTAAAGTTGAGTGAGAAAATCTCTTGTATATTTGTAACACTCATTAGTTTTTGAAACAAATTTTTGGTAATACTTTCCTAAACCTCTTTTTAAAATAAAATAATTTAGATGGGTTTTAGTCTATGTTCTCAAAAAATATGAATTAGTACAGTAGATCAAAAGTTTTAGATTGAGAGATGAAGCAGAATAGCTTGTGGAAGAGAGAAGTCAAAACCTTAACAAGAATATGTCGTCCATGAAAATAAGTAGATAGAGATTTGAGCAAACCTCCCTTGACAACTCATCACTTATTCTATTCTCTTTGTAGGGAGAAAAGAAAAAGAAATGGAAACATAAAACTAATGATATTTTTTACTGCCCATGACAGATTGTAGCCCCTGTCACCCAGACTGTCCAAATAGTGATGCTCGTTCGGAGCATTCACCAAAGTATAACAATTCATACACAAAGGAAAAAAAAAAGCACCAAAATTTACTATAATTTTTTACTTTCTTATATAAAAATTTTAAAAAATGTAAAAACTTTTTTCAAAATTTAAAAAATTGGGGAATACTTTCCTAAATTTTTAAAAATATTTTCAGCTACTCTAGCTATGTACTTACGTTTTATATAAAACTTTCTATTCAAAAAATAAAAAATAAAAATGATAAATGCATCCTAACATGCACTAATTTTTTAATGGGTTAAACCACAGACTTTAAAGTGTTCTACACTCTGATCCATCACGTATAAAACTTAATACTTTGTTTATAAAATTTATTATAGAATAATACTTTACTCTTCAAACTTGTTAAGAATTCAATAAACAACTTGTTAAATAAAGAAACAAGGCTAAAAGTAAAAAAAAATACATTCTATCCAAAATTTCAAGTTGTTATACTTCGCAAATGCATACAAAAATGATGAATAATCATACTAACATTTCTCAAAATAAAAAATCAAAATTAGTCGCTATCATATTTTTGAAGTGTTTCAAAAAATCCATTTTATAGTTGTTAATTGAAAATTGGTTCAATTTAAGATTGTACTTATGGTCGAAATAGGGTGCAAAAAAGATTAATCTCTTTTCTAATTTTATAGAGAGTCATTAATTTAGGGCAAACCGTTACTCTTTAACAAATTTAGGAGTAAAGTATTGGATTTTGAACATAAGAAAGCAAAGTGTAAAACGCGACGACAGGGTAAAGCATATTTAACCTTTTCTTATTTGATTTTGATTATGCTTCTTCTTGTCCATTTCCTTCTTGATTTGATTCTCATTCTCCTTTCTAATTATTCCATCAGTTTTGATTCTTTTTTTTTTTTTTGATTACTTTGTCGGTTTTGATTATCTTTCTTCTTGTCCATTTCCTTTTCAATTTGATTCTCTCTTTCTTCCTTTTGGATTCCCCCACCCATGAGATGACCAGGTCATGTTTAAACATTTATATTATTTTTCTCTCTCATTCCCTCTTTGCATATTCTTAAGAAGATTCCAAAGTGATTTCCAGCATTATCTCCTCTGCATTTGGGTTGCAAGCAAGATTCTTCCATTAGACAGCAAAAACAAGGGGTAATTTCGGAAGCATTCATAAATTCTCTCATCCAAAGCTGAAGTTTTCTTTCTACTTGGATTCTGTTAAAAATTTCAATATATTCTATATACTTGCAAATTAATTTTGAATTTAAAGCCATAAGCAAGTTAACCAATTCCTAATTGAAATGTTAAAACCCAGACTAATCGCAACCAAAATGTTAAAACAAGGGGAAGCAGTGGCCAAATGACTTTAATCATGTGTAGACTGCCTATTATAATCTCATGTTTGTCCTGTTTGAATTTCATCTCTCAACACAAGGAATGGATTGTGTGAGCCCAATCTTGGATGTTGTCACTCGCGTATGGAACTGCACAGCCAAGCATGCCGGCTACATCCAGGATCTGCAGGAAAATATGAACTCTTTGAGAAATGCAATGCAGGAGCTGAAGAATGTACATGAAGATGTGAAGGGAAGAGTTGATCTTGAAGAGCAACGACAAATGAGGCGCACCAATGAAGTGGATGGTTGGCTTCATAGTGTACAAGTCATGGAAATAGAAGTCAACGAGATCCTGCAGAAAGGCTATCAGGAAATCCAGAAGAAATGCCCTGGAACTTGTTGCCCCAAAAACGGCCGGTCTAGCTACAAGCTCAGGAAGAAAGCGAGTAAAAAACTGGGTGCTGTGACTGAATTAAGGAACAAGGGACGCTTTGATGTTGTGGCAGAGAGGTTAGCTCAAGCTCCAGTTGATGAGAGGCCGGTGAATAAGACTGTGGGCCTAGATCTGATGTATGTGTAGGGAATTAAACTGAATTCCCAACCTATGAGAAACAAAAAATAGAGAAAAACACACACCAAAGAAAAACAATCACACGCACAAGACAGTATTTACGTGGTTCGGCAATATGCCTACGTCCATGGAGTTGCAGGGATATCACTATTATCAGGGAAGAATACATAGTACAACCATGGCGGCTACAATATTTTCTCTCTATATATAACACGGCAACCACACCATACTAAAAAACCCTAATTGCAAAAGATGGTTCCACAATGGGCTAAACAGGCCTAACAGGCCTCAATAAATCTCCCATTAAAAAGCCATGCAATATTATTCGAGTCGGGTCGTCAAACCAGATCAAACAAAACTAGGCTCCACAAAGCCCAACAAATCTCCCATTTGGAGACTAGTTCAATCACCAACATCAAACCGCTATCCTCCAAGAAACAATCCCTCATCCCTACAACTTATCCTCCTGTCCTCAAGCTAGAAGACCAATTGAAGTTACGCACAACTTCAACTTCTCAATAGTGACACCCTTAGTCAACATGTCTGCCGGGTTCTTAGATCCACAAATCTTCTCAAGTATTACCAGTTTATCTTCAACAAGATAACGGATAAAGTAGTATTTTGTTTGTATATGCTTCGACTTTGAATGAAAAGCCGAATTTTTGGCAAGAAAAATTGCACTCTGACTGTCACTATGTAGAATGTCCATCCCCTGCTTCTTACCCAATTCATCTAAGAAACCATGTAGCCAAATCATCTCCTTTCCAGCTTCAGTTGCTGCAACATACTCAGCTTCTGTAGTAGACAAAGTAACAATCTTCTGTAGATTTGAAGCCCATGATATAGTTGTACCACCTAGAGTGAAAACAAACCCAGTAGTACTCTTTCTACTATCAATATCACCAGCAAAATCAACATCTACATAACCCTGCAATTTCAAACTTGCACCTGTGAAGCAAAGACATGTATCTAATGAACCCTTCAGATATCTTAGAATCCACTTGACTGCCTCCCAATGCTGCTTTCCAGGCCTACTCATGAATCTGATCACAACTCCCACTACATGTGCAATGTCTGGCCTTGTACACACCATAGCATACATCAAGCTGCCAATAGCTGAGGCATAGGGCACCTTGCTCATATGGTCTCTTTTTTCTTATGTCTTTGGTGACTGTTCTTTGCTTAGTTTGAAATGACTACCCAAGGGTGTGCTCACTGGTTTAACTTCATTCATGTTGAACCTGCTGAGAACTTTCTTCACATACTCTGACTGTGAAAGCTTCAATGTACCATTAGTCTTGTCTCTAATGATTCTCATACCAAGGATTTGCTTTGCAGCTCCCAAATCTTTCATTGCAAACTGTTTGGACAATTGCTTCTTCAGATTATTAATCTTCTCAATGTCAAACCCTACAATAAGCATATCATCCACATACAACAGTAATATGATGTAAGAATTGTCAAAGGACTTAACATAGCAACAGTGATCAGCTTCACATCTCTTGAACCCAATTCTATGCATAAAATTGTCAAACTTCTTATACCACTGTCTAGGAGCTTGTTTAAGGCCATACAAGCTCTTTCTCAGTTTGCAGACTAGATTCTCTTGTCCTTGAACAATGAACCCTTCTGGTTGAATCATGTAAAGGTCTTCCTCCAAGTCACCATGAAGGAATGTTGTTTTCACATCTAACTGCTCAAAATGTAAGTTTTCTGCAGCCACCATTCCAAGTACAAGTCTAATTGTTGACATCTTCACAACTGGAGAAAATATCTCTGTGTAGTCAATGCTCTCCTTCTGCTGGAACCCTTTAACAACTAATCTGGCCTTGTAACGCTTGCTACCATCATGCTCATTCTTTATTCTGTATACCCACTTGTTGTGCAAAGCCTTCTTTCCTACTGGCAATTCAGTCAGTTCCCATGTCTGATTCCCCAACAAGGAATTCATCTCATCCTTCATGGCTAACTCCCACTTGCTTGAATTCTCGTCTTGCAAGGCTTCATCATAACACTCTGGCTCACCACCATCAGTCAACAGGAGATAATTTAAAACAGGTGAATAACGTTGCGGAGGTCTAATGTTCCTGGAAGATTTGCGAACTTCAGCTACAGGTGTACTCAGATCTACTTGTGAATTTACATTCTCCTTATCTTCTTCACCCACTTTTTGGACAGTACTTTCAGTCAATTCATTTAAGTTGACAAACTGAGATTTCTTCTGATCTATCTCTGTAACATCTGACACTACAGTTGACCTGTCCTTGTACATAACCTGTTCATTAAATATCACATTTCTACTTTTGATGATTTTCCTATTTTGTTCATCCTAAAACCTATAGCCAAATTTCTCATCACCATAGCCAATGAAAAAACATATTTTTGACTTTGCATCAAGTTTACTATGAGCATCAGAATCAATATGAACATAAGAAACACAACCAAAAACTTTTAAATGTGAAAACTTCACCTCTTTACCGCTCCAAACCTCCTCAGGAAGTCTGAACTCCATGGGAACTGATGGTCCTCGGTTTACCAAGTAAGCTGTAGTGCTAACAGCATCAGCCCAAAAATTTTTTGGTAGTCCAACATGCAACCTCATACTTCTAGCACGCTCATTGAGAGTTCTGTTCATGTGCTCAGCCACACCATTTTGTTGTGGTGTCCCAGGAATGGTCTTCTCCATCCTAATTCCCTATGCAGCACAATACTCACTGAACCTTCCATCTATGTACTCTTCTCCATTATTTGACCTCAAACATTTTACTTTCAAACCTGTTTCTGTCTCAACTATGACCTTCCACTTCTTAAAAGTTTCAAATACATCAGATTTATTTTTCAGAAAATAAACTCATACCTTTCTACTTTAGTCATCAATAAAAGTGATGTAGTACCTTGAACCTCTTAGGGATGCAACCGAAGAAGGCCCCCAGAAATTAGTGTGTACTAGTTCCAATTTTTTAGCCTTCAGTGTCCTACCAGTTTTCAAGAAGCTCGCCTTTTTTTTGCTTTCCTAAGATGCAACTTTCACACATGTCAAAATCAATGGACTTCAATTCTGGTAGTTTTCCTTTTGACAGCAACATCGTCATCCCTTTCTCACTCATGTGACCAAGTCTGCAGTGCCATAGGCTTGTATCAATACTTGCATCAGCAACTGCAATTGTGTCTCTTGGACATGAGGTTATATACAGAGTACCAGTCTTCTTTCCACGAGCCAATACCCTAGCTCCCTTTGTAACCTTCCAAGTACCACTAACAAATAGTATTGCATGTCCTTCATCATCAAGTTGTCCAACAGAAATCAGATTCCTCATCATGTTAGGAATATGTCGAACCTTCTCCAGTAACCAAACAGACCCATTGGGCAACGATATCCGAACGTCTCCCAGACCCACAACATCCAAGGTTGAACCATTAGCCAAATACACCTTACCAAAATCACCTGCAACATAATTCTGTATGATTTCTCGGTGTGGAGTGGTATAAAACGAAGCTCCTGAATCCAAAACCCAATCATCAAGTGGATTGTCTACTACAAGAAGTAATGCATCTTGTAGCTCTTCTGTTACAGCATTAGCAGAATCATCTTCATTCTTCTTCTTATGACTTTTGCATTGCCTTCTAAAATGACCTGTTTTCCCACAATTCCAGCATTGTACTTGTTAGCATGATCTAGATTTGCTTATGTTCCGATTAGAATTTCTAGAATTTGATCTACCCCGATTTGAATTTTTGTCATTACCTTTGCCTCTTGTCTCAAGGTTTAGGGCAAAACCAGATCCTGAGGTTTCACCTGCATCTCTTCGGCGAATCTCCTCAGCCAGAATTAAATCTCGTATATCATTGTACTTGAGCTTTTCCTTTCCCGTAGAATTGCTTACTACCATCCTCATTGCCTCCCAACTGTTTGGCAAAGAAGCCAAAACGATCAGAGCACGAATCTCATCATCAAAATCAATTTCTACAGATGAAAAATGATTTGTGATTGTATTAAATTCATTCAGATGTTGTGCTACTGATGCATTCTCTACCATCTTCAAATTGAACAATTTCTTCATCAGATGCACCTTATTGTTTGCGGACGACTTTTCATACATACCGGACAAAGCCTTCATCAAATCTGTTGTGGTCTTCTCCTTTACAACATTATGTGCAACAGACCTAGACACAGTTAACCTAATAAATCCTAGAACTTGTCTGTCAAGAAGCGTCCATTCCTTAGCCTTCATACTCTCAGGTTTTGTCCCCAAAAGAGGCAGATGCAATTTCCTCCCATAGAGATAATCTTCAATTTGCATCCTCCAATACGCAAAGTCTGTGCCATCAAACTTTTCTATTCCATACGCCTTTCCTGCTTCCTCTGCTATTGCTCCCACTCAAACCTAACCCTAGGCTCTGATACTAGTTGTAGGGAATTAAACCAAATTCCCAACCTGTGAGAAACAAAAAATAGAGAAAAACACACGCCAAAGAAAAACAATCACACGCATAAGATAATATTTACGTGGTTCGGCAATATGCCTACGTCCACAGAGTTGCAGGTATATCACTATTATCAGGAAAGAATACAGAGTACAACCACGACGGCTACAATATTTTTCTCTCTATATATAACACGGCAACCACACCACACTAAAAAACCCTAATTACAAAAGGTGGTTCCACAATGGGTTAAATGGACCCAACAGGCCTCAATAAATCTCCCATTAAAAAGCCATGCAATATTATTCGGGTCAGGTCATCAAACCGGATCAAACAAAACTAGGCTCCACAAAGCCCAAAAGTATGCAGAGGTTTGCAGATGCATCCAATATGAACAACTGGGAATTATTTGGGTTGTATGGTATGGGTGGTGCCGGGAAAACTACTCTCATGGTCAAAGTGAATAATGAATTCATCAGAGCAAGCAAGGGCTTTGAAATCACCATTTGGGTTGTAGTGTCCAAGCCCGCAAGTGTGGGAAAAGTACAGGAAGTCATTCGCAACAAATTAGACATCCCGGATAATAGATGGAGAAATAGAAGTGAGGACGAGAAGGTAGTAGAAATTTTCAATGTCTTGAAGGCGAAAAGGTTTGTGTTGTTGTTAGATGATGTATGGGAACGACTTGATCTCCAAAAGTTGGGGGTTCCTTCTCCTAATTCCCAAAACAAGTCTAAAGTAATATTAACAACCCGATCTTTGGATGTTTGTCGTGATATGGAAGCTCAAAAAAGTATTAAGGTGGAGTGTTTGACACAAAGGGAGGCTATTAATTTGTTCAAGAAGAAGGTTGGAGAGACTACTCTAAATTCACATCCAGAAATACCACAACTCCTTGAAATTGCTGCTAAAGAGTGCAAAGGTCTACCACTTGCACTCGTTACTATTAGGCGATCTATGACTGGCAAGAACACACCATGAGAATGGGAGCGAGCAATACAAATATTGAAGACTTATCCATCAAAGTTTTCAGGTATGGGAAATCATGTATTTCAGGTCCTGAAATTCAGTTACATAACTTGCCAAATGACACCATCAGGGCTTGTTTTTTATATCTTGCCATATTCCCAGAGGACTATGAAATTATAGATGATGATCTTATATTTCTTTGGATTGGAGAAGGGTTTTTGGATGAATTCGACAACATAGCTGAAGCATATAACCAAGGGCACGATATCATTGAGTATCTAAAGACAACATGTTTATTGAAAAGCGTTGGATTTGATCAAGTCAAGATGCAGGATGTTATTCGTGCTATGGCTTTGTGGTTAGCAACAGTATATAGTGGCAACAAGAACAAAATTTTGGTAGAAGAAAATGATATCATGGAAGCTCACCAAGTTTCAAAGTGGAAAGAGGCACAATGTATATCCTTGTCGATGAGTAGCTTGAAAGAACTCATCATACCACCATCTTTTCCCAATCTCTTGACTTTAATTGTTAGGAGAACACCCTGAAGACTTTTCCAAGTGGATTCTTCCATTTCATTTATAAAAGTTTTGGATTTTTCATTTACTCAAATAACTGAATTACCTGTTGGAATTGGTAAATTAGTAACACTACAATATCTCGATTTGTCAGGGACAAATCTAAGAGAATTGTCTGCTGAGCTTAAGACTTTGAAAAGAATAAGATATTTGCTATTACATAGCATGTCATATCTCAAAATAATTTCCAAGGAAGTGATATCGAATCTCTTAATAATGAAATATTTTAGCATGGGACTTAATCATTTACTGGAGGAAGAAAAAGGCAATCATTCACCCAAGGAGGAGGAACCCAATTATTCAGAGGAGAATTCTAAAGCTATTTATTTATGGGAGGATAATAAAGCATTATTAGAAGATCTGGAAGGGTTGGAATACATATATAAATTGGGTATCTTTTCCAATCGTAGGTCCTCTGTCCTTTCAAAAGTTACGAAGCTCTCAAAAATTGCAAAATGCTATAAGGCGTTTAGGCCTTGGGAACTTGGAAGATATGACCTTTCTCCAATTGCCTAGAATGAAACATCTACAACTCCTTGGAATATCTAGATGTGGAAAATTGCAAGAGATAAAAGTAGATCTAGAAAAGAAGGGAACAGGGCAAGGATTTGTAGTTGATCTAATCCCAAACTCAAACTTTCAGAGCCTTCGCGTGGTAATTGTTTATCAACTTCCAAAGTTGTTGGACTTGGCATGGCTTATTTACATCCCAAGACTTGAATTTCTTGTAGCAAGCACATGTGAATCCATGGAAGAAGTGATAGGTGATGTAAGTGGAATCTCAAAAAACATTTGCATATTCTCAAGACTCAAAAGTTTGAACTTGAATTATCTACCAAATCTAAAGAGTATCAGTGGTCGTGCCTTGTCATTTGTGGAAGAATGCCCAAATCTAAGGAAGTTGCCATTAGATTCAAACAGTGCAAGAAACAGTTTAAAGACCATTATAGGGGAATCAGAGTGATGGGAAAGGTTGAAGTGGGAAAATGAAACCATTCAGCACACTTTCACTCCTTACTTCATTATCTGGTGAAGAAACGAGAGGATGGTAGAGAAGTTGCTCCAGCTCCTTCTCCCACCTCAATACCCTCTTCTCCCATGCTCTCTCAGGCACTCTCTAGTTTTTTCTTCTTTCTTTTTTTTCTTTCTCTTTTTACTTGTCTGAACAAGTTTTCGAATGTCTCCTGGGTGTTCATGTTCATGTTTTTCTCATAAAGTAAGTGGATGAGAATTCCGCTTCATTTCGAAATTGGTAATGCGTACTTTTTTTCCTTTTTGTTCCCCTTTCTATTTTATTTTTTTTCTTGCCTCAAGCATTACTCATCTCAATAAATTTATTTATAGTTTTAAAAAATGTATTCATAAAACTTGATATTGAGACCAAAACTCCAACAAATAATTAATAATTAATAATTAATTAAATATGATAGTTGAAGCAGAATCCGTAATTAGAAATAATAAATTTGAAATAGAGACTTAATGAATCTGCAAATGGCCATATAAAAAGGAATCTTTAGTGGATTGAAATTTGGGCAAATCACTTATTCTATTATCTTTTCTTCTTTCTGTGTCTTGGACAGCAAAAAAGACTTCTTTTTTAGTTCCATGACAGATTGTGGCGCCAATACCCAAGACTACCCACGTGATTTTTATTTATTTTTTAAATATTCTTTAAAAAATATATCTTTAAAATATAATTATTTAAAAAATAAATATACAAATATAATATTTTTCATTATTTCTTTTATTTTTGCACTAAACTCCATTTTTTCTTTTTAAAAGACAAATTCACTTTTTGTACTGAATTCGTCTTTTCAAAACACGAATTTTGTTTTTACCCTAAAACTTTTTATATTAAATTCATTTTTTGAAAAAATAAGTTTATTTATATTGAACTTGTTCTTTGAAAGGCAGTTTGCTTTTTTTACACTAAATTCGTCATTGTAAAAAACCAAGCCAACTTGAAATTGAAAAGTGTTGCAATTTTAAAATTACTTTTTATGTTACGGTTTTTCTCCTATAAAAAAAACCTCCAAATTGTAAGTATTGATTGGTTTAGAGCATTCATTAGATACACTTTTTATTCTTTACTTTTGAAACCAAAAATTCTTATATAAAATATTTACCAGTTGTTAAAAAAATTTCTCAAAATTTAAAATATGAAAAAAATTTACTTTCTTAAATTTAAAAAAAATATTTTCAACTACACAAGCTATGTACCTACTTTTTATAAAATAAAAAATAAAATTGTTTTTAAAAATTAAAATGAGAAATGTATCCATGCATTAATTTCTTAACCCTTTTTATTCAGCTTTGATGAATAAGAAGTTAAATACTAATATTATTGCTGTCCCTCTCACAATATATATTCTGTCACGATTCCCCCCTTCGTAAAATCAAATAGACGGTCTTGATTGGATTTACTTATCCAACGGTAGGAATTCACGCTTCGGTACCTACCGCGTGCATGGAACCATAGAAGTCTCCTCATTGAGAGAGAGAACTGTTTTGACACAAAAAAAAAAAAAAAAAAAAAAAAAAAGTCTGCTGCTCTCCCACAAAACCCATCTCTCCATTTTCTGTTTTTTCGTTGAATTTCATCTCTCAAGACAAGGAATGGATTGTGTGAGCCCAATCCTGGATGTTGTCACTCGCGTATGGAACTGCACAGCCAAGCATGCAGTCTACATCAGGGATCTGCAGGAAAATATGGACTCGTTAAGAAACGGAATGCAGGAGCTGAAGAACGCATACCAGGATGTGAAGGGAAGAGTTGAACTTGAAGATCAACGGCAAATGAAGCGCACAAATGAAGTGGACGGCTGGCTCCATAGATCCTGGAGAAAGGCGATCAGGAAATCCAGAAGAAATGCCCTGGAACTTGTTGTCCCAGAAACTGCCGGTCCAGCTACAAGCTTGGGAAGAAAGCGAGTAAAAAGCTGGGTTCTGTGACTGAATTAAGGAACAAGGGACGCTTTGATGTTGTGGCTGATAGGTTACCTCAAGCTCCGGTGGATGAGAGGCCGATGGAGAAGACTGTGGGCTTAGATCTGATGTTTACAGAGGTTTGCAGATGCATCCAAGACGAGGAGCTGGGAATTATTGGGTTGTACGGTATGGGGGGTGCCGGGAAAACTACCCTCATGACCAAAGTGAATAATGAGTTCATCAGAGCGAGCAAGATCTTTGAAATCGCCATTTGGGTAGTAGTATCCAGGCCATCAAGTGTGGAAAAAGTTCAAGAAGTCATTCGCAACAAGTTAGACATTCCTGAAGACAGATGGAGAAACAGAACCGAGGATGAAAAGGCAGTAGCAATTTTCAATGTCTTGAAGTCAAAAAGGTTTGTGATGCTGCTAGATGATGTATGGGAGCGGCTTGATCTCCAAAAAGTGGGGGTTCCTTATCCTAATTCCCAAAACAAGTCCAAAGTAATATTAACAACCCGTTCTCTGGATGTTTGTCGGGATATGGAAGCTCAAAAAAGCCTTAAGGTGGAGTGTTTGACAGAAGATGAGGCTATTAATTTGTTCAAGAAGAAGGTTGGAGAGACTACTCTAAATTCACATTCGGATATACCCCAACTTGCTGAAATTGCTGCTAAAGAATGCCAAGGCTTACCACTTGCAATCGTCACTATTGGGCGAGCTATGGCTGACAAGAAGACTCCACAAGAATGGGAGCGAGCAATCCAAATGTTGAAGACTTATCCATCAAAGTTTTCAGGTATGGGAGCTCATGTATTTCCGGTCCTCAAATTCAGTTACGATAACTTGCCAAATGACACCATCAAGACTTGTTTTTTATATCTTGCTATATTCCCAGAGGACCATGAAATTTGGGATGAGGATCTTATATTCCTTTGGATTGAAGAAGGGTTTTTGGATGGATTTGTTAGCATAGATGAAGCATTAAACCATGGGCACCACATCATTGAGCATCTAAAGACAGTATGTCTATTCGAGAATGCTGAATTTGATGGGGTTAAAATGCATGATGTCATTCGTGATATGGCTTTATGGTTAGCTTCAGAATATAGGGGCAATAAGAACATAATCTTGGTAGAAGAAGTTGATACTATGGAGGTTCACCAAGTTTCAAAGGCGAAAGAGGCACAACGAATATACCTGTCGACAAGCAGTTTGGAAGAACTCACTATACCACCATCTTTTCCCAATCTCTTGACTTTAATTGTTAGGAGTAGAGGCCTGAAAACATTTCCGAGTGGATTCTTCCATTTCATGCCGGTTATTAAAGTTCTGGATTTGTCAAATGTTGGAATAACTAAATTACCTACTGGAATTGGTAAATTAGTTACATTGCAATATCTCAATTTGTTAAATACGGATCTAAGAGAATTGTCTGGCGGAGCTTGCGACTTTGAAAAGACTAAGATATTTGCTATTAGATGGTAGACTTCAAATAATTTTTAAGGAAGTAATATCACATCTCTCAATGTTGAGAGTTTTTAGCATAAGAGTTGGATATATATTGTCAATAAGAAATGATATTTTGTCATCCACAAAGGAGGAAGCCAGTTATTCAAGGAATGATGATAAGGCTATTTATTTACATGAGGATAATAAAGCATTATTAGAGGAGTTAGAAGGGTTGAAGCACATAAATTGGGTCTCTTTGCCCATTGTAGGTGCTCTATCTTTCCAAAAGTTATTGAACTCCCAAAAATTATTGAATGCTATGAGAGATTTAGACCTTTGGAACTTGGAAGGTATGAGCATACTCCAATTGCCAAGAATCAAACATCTGCGTAGCCTTACAATATATAGATGTGGGGAGCTACAAGACATAAAAGTCAACCTAGAAAATGAGAGGGGTAGACGGGGATTTGTAGCAGATTCTATCCCAAACTCAATTTTCTACAACCTCCGCGGGGTACATGTTAATCAACTTCCAAAGTTGTTGGACTTGACATGGCTTATTTACATCCCAAGTCTTGAACGTCTTACTGTACATGAATGTGAATCCATGGAAGAAGTGATAGGTGATGCGAGTGGGGTCCCTGAAAATCTTGGCATATTCTCAAGACTCAAAGGTTTGTACTTATTTTTTGTACCAAATCTAAGGAGCATCAACAGACGAGCTTTGCCATTTCCTTCCTTGAAAACCCTCTACGTGAGGGAATGCCCAAACCTAAGGAAGCTACCATTGGATTCAAACAGTGCAAGAAACAGTTTAAAGACAATTGAAGGGGAATTAGAGTGGTGGCAAGGGTTGCAGTGGGAGGATGAGACCATTCAACTCACTTTCACTCCCTACTTCAACAAATAGAGCCTGTCTGAAGAAATCACGGAATGGTGGAGAGAAGTTGCACTCCTTCCCTCTCCCACCCCTTTACCTGCTTCTCCCACGCTCTCTCAGGTACTGTGGACAAATTTTCAAATGTCTAGCATGTTTTCATTGTTTATTATTTTTTTTTCTGCTAAGAATTTGTTTTATATTGGAATTGGTAAGGTATATTTTCTTTTCTTTTCTTTTCTTTCCTTTGGTTTTATTTTTTTTCCTTCCTCAAATGTTACTCATCTTAATAAATTTAGTTATAGACTTATAGGTTAAAAAGAAAGTATTTATAAAACATTATATTTTCCTTTTTTTACAGAAAAAAAAATAACAAAAAAACAAAATAACCTACTTTTTTCTGGTGGTGATCGTATTTTGTATTCTCATATCCTGAAATTCATGTTTGTAAAGTTGGTTTAGGAAGAACGTTTGGTCCAACAGGTACTTGATGCATCATTAATATTAGCTCAATCTTTTTCCATTTACTAATTTTTCTATTTGTTCCCATAGTCAAAGTCTTCTTTCAATGAAACCTAATCAAAACTATTTGTTCCATGCATGCTTACCTAATCAAAACTATTAGTCACATACATGCTTATTTTCAAAATTATTTTACCCGGAGTAACTTAAACTATGAAAAAACTACTTACTTTATAGAATTATTATGAAAATTTTAAGTTGCATTTGGTTGAGAAAATGTTGTCTAGTTTTATTTTTTATTTTTACTTTTCGAAAATGTTTTTTATTTCTCAATTTTCTTTTCTAAAAAAAAATGAGATTATTTAAAGAAATTTTAAAAAATAGAAAAGGAAAATGTAAAATATTGTGAAAATAAATATGACTAAAATTTCATAGAATATATTTGTTATGGTATGAGATATACTATCATAAATGATGATATTACTATTTTTCATGATGTATATAATTTGATATCATATATATAATAATTTTCTACTTATTATTTGTCACTTTATTATTTTATTATATATAAATTTTTTAAAATAGTTTAGAAAAATATTCTAATATGCTTGTAATTATTCAAATAAATTACTACAATATAAATATATATACCCTCATAATAATTCATAGTCTACACCTATCTTTTTCGGTTATTGGAAATTTTTATGATTGATAACGTTCATGAATGGTTCCTTGAATTTAAGCTAAATATTAAAATTTGCTTCACTGTTGTTTAGGTTTCAGAATGAAAAGCAGTTTTTTCTCAGATTTCATTGAAGCATATTTGTTCTTCAACTTCGATGATAAACAAATGATCCACCTGATTTGCTATGTTGTGTTTGTAGGACAAGTCTTTGAAGAATACTTGACTCAGCTGAAACTCCTCGCAATTGTTGGATCACTGGATGCTTTGTGTGCATAGGATGGATGGGTTGCATAAATAGTCATTTAAAAAGCAAAAGAAAAAAAAAAATCTTGTATGCTTGTATTGTGTGTAAAGTTGAGTGAAAAATTCTCTTGTGGGTAAGGTGTGAAGCTACTGCCCCTCAAAAAATGTAAATACCTAATTCCTACATGCTTGGACTGTTAAGAGTGTTTGTATCAAGAATTGCAATTTGCTGAAGTAGTGATATAAAATTTGTACATACCCAATTTTAAAATTTGTATTGATAACTCTCTTGTATATTTGAGAAGGTATCTAAAATTGGTCTAGAAACTATACTAGTATTTAAAATGAGCAGCCATAAGAACAAGATGATTTATGAGTGGACTTGGTTTTTAAAGCATATGCTTTGGACGGGTTTTAGTTTGTGTTCATTAAAAATATGAGTTTAGCATATCATGAATAGGGCAATTTTTATTTAGAAATTGTTGAAGATTATGAATAGGGCACTATTATACTCTTGATGCAGTGTTTTCTCAGTAGTTTCTTGGTAGCTAAGATGATCCATCATAATATGATATTGAGACCAAAAATCAAACCAACAATTAATAATTTGCTTTTAAATTATTAAATGCTTGATTAAATATGATAGTTAGAGCATAATAGGTAATACGAAATAATAAATTTGGACTAGAGGCTTATCATTACTACAAATGATCATATGAAAGAACCCTTAGTAAGGGCCTTGGATGACCAAGTTGATCCTTCAAACAAGGCCAAAGGGCTTGTACTATTTCTACTCCAGTGTCACTACCTAAAAATTTTTAAAAATAAAACAGTCCAGATTTTTTCTATATTAAATTTTTTATTACAATATGAAGATCATTTATACATCAAAGGCAGTTGCATTGATTGACAGTTGAGTTTTAATAAGTAAATATTTAATAAAACTTAATACTTATTACTTAATGATTTAATTTGAATTTAAGTTAAATTATTTTTTAAGTTATCTATTCACAACTTATAATTATTTAATTATTACTTTAAATATTAAGATTGTTTAATAAAATTAACTTAAATTTTACTTTAAATTATCAAATTGATATATTTACCCTTATTAATTTTAATTAATATTTATTTTCATTGATTTTAACTCATATTTATTTTCATTAATTTTAAACAATAAATTTATTTATAAAATGTCCATATTTAAATACATAACATAACCAAATATATTTAATTTATTTAATAATTTAAATTAAATTATTAAGTCATTAAATTAATTTACTAAACACCCTTTAAGTCCATATATGAAAAAAAAAAGGAAAACTATTATTCCCTAAGGGATTAAATTGTGGACATCAAACACAGCTTTTCGAGACATACCTCCAAAATTATAATAAAACAATAAATAAAAAACAATTGAGAAAGTTACCAATGGCTTCCACCTATTTTTAATGGTTTAAGATCTTATATATCCTAAAATTCTATTTTTTTATACCATTTTTATTGGTTATAAAGAATTATAACTTAATTTATCTTATCTAACATTTACAAAAAAGAGAAAAAGAAAAAAGTTATAACAATCAATCCATTCATTTGAGAGTAAATTGCCTAAATGAGGTTAAAAATTATAATAATAATAATAATAATAATAATCCACCTAACAACTAAATTAAAATGGGATTTGTATCATATTTTTATATATTTTAAAATCATTTTATATGAGGATTTGAGATTGAGAGGATGAAAATTTATTTGATAATGAAGAAATTGTAAAGTTGAAAATTATTAAAATTGGCCATTGCTCAATCCATCCCTTCTTATGTGTTTACCTCATGTTCTATAAGCATAAACCTAACAAACTTATTAAAAAAGGTTATAGAAAGTAAAAATTTTACGAAAACAAATAAAATAAAAAATAAAAATTTTAATTTAATTGGTCAAAATAATGAAAAATAGAGTAGGATAAAAAATAAAAAATAAAAATGAATATTAAATAGATTTTATAAAATGTTTATTTTTTAATTTTATGAAATTACTTTTCTTAAAAATCCTAATATGTATCTTGTACGAATCTGGATGAATTTTTTTTTATCACAATTATTTTTTATTTACTTATAAATTTAACTTAAGATTTATACATTTAATTTTCAGGTATGGGAGATCATATATATCTGCTTCTGAAATTCAGTTATGATAGCTTGAAAAATGACACCATCAAGACTTGTTTTCTATATCTTGCTATATTTCAAGAGGATTATGAAATTATGAATGATGATCTTATAAACCTTTGGATTGGAGAGGGGTTTTTCTCGATGAATTTGACAACATGAAGCATGGGACCAGGGGCACAATATCAATGCGGATCTAAAGGTGGTGTATCTATTTGAGAGTGTAGAAGATAATCAATCCTATACCCTAAATTTTATAATACTCTTTTGGATTTAACATTGGATTGTGAAACTCTCCATAACATTTTTTTTTTATTTGATTTATTTCATTAAACATTTTATAAAATCTTTATTGGTTTTTTATCCATATTTATTTAAATTGGGATTTCATTTACTTTAGTAAATAATTAATCATTTTAATCTAAAAATAAATAAACACATTAGAACTCATGTCAGACTTGGAATATTCGAAAGTTGGGATAACTTTACCTTTGATTTTTCTTGTCCAAAGTTGGAATATATAGGCTTTAATATTTTAATTACAATAGAAATTTGCTTTCAATAACTTAGGATTTTTTTTTTTTACTTTTACGTTTATTAAAATTTTAATTGCCATTTTTTTTAAAACCGTTCTATCCATATAAGTTTTGTTTTTGTTTTTTTTTTTAACAAAACTTTGGAAACCTTTTTAATATTTCATTTAAAAGATAAAAATAAAAAAATAAAATAAAAATAAATAAATAACGGTTAAGCTTCTCCTTGAAAAATAATTTGATAAGTTTAGAGCAAAAATAAAAGTGTTTCTTTATTTTTATTTGATTAATAAATTTTTACTTTTCCCCATGTGTGATAACATAAAAGAAGTTTTAAGTAAAAATATTTTTCCTTTTGAAAAATAGAACCAATGAAGACATACGCTATTATTTTCAATTATTGAGGTGATTGAATTTTTAAAATGTGGAAAATAATATTTTAATTTTTTTTAAAATAAAAACCCATTTTCAAGATATGTTTTTATAAAAACATGGTAAGGAACTTGTTTTTTGTATTATTTTTATGTTACAATAGAAAATGAGATTTTATTTTTGCTTATATGAAATAAGAGGCATAGATGAGACATAAAAATTATGTTTGAGATTGTTTTTTATAATTAAAAAAAAATTCCTAAAATAGGTTTTTGAAAATATGATATTTTTTTAGAATATATTTAAATTATTTTTGTTCTTTCCACTTATTTTTTTAATAACTATTTTAGAAAATAATTTTACAAATATGAGAAATGACCATGGTTTTGAAAACCGGTTCAACCACTAGTAGTCCCTATATTGAACCGCCGCTGCACAGCCCATCTTACCTTAAGCCACTTGAGCCTATCATGTGGATAAAAATGTTGTATAATAGTCACAAAAAACCCACACCCGCCCAACAGGACCTGAACCTTGGATCTCAAGGTTAAGGAAAAGACTGAGGGCACTCTCAACTCCAAACCATTTTATGCTTAATACAACAAACAAATAAAATATATTATTTGCTAAAAAATTTATAATATTAAATAAAATAATTGAATTTTCTTTCATTTTGAATATATTTACATTTAAATATTATACATATACCATTTAATAAAATTTAAAATATTAATATTTTTATATTTATGCATATTTAATTTGATAATATCAAAGGTAAAAAAAATAATATTAATGATTTTTAATTTATTTATACATATTTTAATTTTGTATAATTATTTTTAATTTTAATAATAAATAAATTATATATTTATTACGTTATCTGTTTGATCGCAGTTTGACCACCAATCCAATTATTGAACTGTGAATCGGTAACTTTTTCAGTTCAATGACCGGTCCAATTTTAAAAACATTTAATTAACCGAAAATAAAACATTAAAGATAAAAATTATTTTTAAGAAATATTTGAAAATATAAAAAATAAGTAGAGAAAATTTTAAATTCTCATACAAACTTTTTTCTCTCAGAACATTTTTTTTAAGAACTATTTTAGAAAACCTTTCCAACATGAATCTCTTATTATCTCTTATTATTATCCACCATTGCTTACCTTCACTCCATTCAACTTTATCTCTGTTTTTTTTTTTTCATAAATTAGAAATGCAAGGACAATAATGTTCTTGGATTAAAAAGAGTTACTTGACTTTTGGATGTGAATCCAAATATTGTAATTTTCCTCGATGTAACTTCAATAAGGATATAACTATCCTTATTGAACACATATAAGGATAGTTAAGAAAGACAAATAGAGGAATATAACTTCACCTACACAAGCCAAATTCTTTCATGATAATACCGAACAATAAAAGTAACAATAATTAGCAATATCTATTTCAAAATACCAACAAAGGAACATCGGATATAACATGAAAAATCCTCCTAGAGAAGATAAAAACTCAAAGAAAATTTAATCCATTATTAACAATTAATGTGACTACAAGGTCTCCCTAAACTTCCACAAGATAAAGTTTGGGGAAATAGGTTAACACATTTGAGATAAAATCACCATCTTAGTTCAACAATATTAGAAGAGATGAAAATTTCACAAATGAGTTGTGAAATTAATCATTTAACACCTTTATCAAGAAAGAGCTGGTATCTTTGTGTGAATATCCCACATAAAATCATTGGTTTTACATAAATTGGTCTTACTTTTCACTGCATTATTGAAAAATGTCACATAATATATAAAAGAGTTGTCACTTACTAAAATAGGATGATAAAATCTCACACGCATTTCAAATTGAATGCAAGAAAATGAGATCGAGTAAAAGGAAATTCAACTAAATGCTTTAAAAAGTATTCATTAAAAATATAAGAGTTTTAAAATTATTTCCAAAAATCTAGAACATTATTTAAGATATTGAAACAATAACTTCAGTTTTTTCAAAGGTTAACTTTAATATTCGGTTGAAATTATCTTTTTAATGGATTCCTCATAGATTTGGAAAGATTTTTTTAATACATTTTTTTCGAAATTTCTTTTTTAGAATTACTTTATTTTTTATCAAAATCCCCTTAAGACGTGGGTCCAAAATTTATTTGTGCAGGGCCATTTGATAAGGCTGAATTCTTAAATGACGTGGCCCCGCACTAGATACTTTGCTTTTGTAAACAAAATTCAACGAGTCTTCAATCTCACCTCTCTGCAACTCATCACCGGTTCTCTTCTCTTTTTTTTCTTTCTTGCTTGAATTTCTGAGTATTGTTTCTGTAATCTCCTACAAGCCATGGATTGTGTGAGCCCAATCCTTGATGTTGCCTCTCATTTATGGGATTGCACTGCCAAACGTGCAGCTTATCTCACCGATCTCCAAGAAACCCTTGAATCTTTGAGAAACGCCATTGAGGAGCTGAAGAACGTAGCTGAAGATGTGAAGAATAAGGTGGATCGTGCTGAGGAAGACCGCGAGATGAGACGGACACATGAAGTGGATGGGTGGCTCCACAGAGTACAAGTCTTGGAAAACGAAGTGAGGGAGATACTGCAGAAAGGTGATCAGGAAATCCAGCAGAAATGCCTCGGAACCTGCTGTCCCAAGAACTGCCGGTCAAGCTACAAGATCGGGAAGATAGCAAGTAAAAAGCTTAGTGCCGTCACTGAACTGAGGAGCAAAGGGTGTTTCAGCGATGTGGCTGATAGGCTGCCTAGAGCTGCGGTGGATGAGCGGCCAATTGAGAAGACTGTGGGATTGGATCGGATGTATGCAGAGGTTTGCAGATGCATCCAAGATGAACAACTGGGAATTATTGGATTGTATGGTATGGGGGGTGCCGGAAAAACTACCCTCATGACCAAAGTGAATAATGAGTTCTTCAAAACAGGCAATGACTTTGAAGTAGCCATTTGGGTTGTAGTATCCAGGCCTGCAAGTGTGGGAAAAGTGTAAGAAGTCATTCGAAATAAATTAAAGATCCCTGATGACATATGGAGAAATAGAAGCGAGGATGAAAAAGCAGTAGAAATTTTCAATGTCTTGAAGGCAAAAAGGTTCGTGATGTTGCTGGATGATGTATGGGAGCGGCTTGATCTCCATAAGGTGGGTGTTCCTTCTCCTGATTCCCAAAACAAGTCCAAAGTAATATTAACAACCCGATCTCTGGATGTTTGTCGTGATATGGAAGCTCAAAAAAGCATTAAGGTGGAGTGTTTGACACAAGATGAGGCTATTAATTTGTTCAAGAAGAAGGTTGGAGAGACTACTCTAAATTCGCATCCGGATATACCACAACTTGCTGAAATTGCAGCTGAAGAGTGCAAAGGTTTACCACTTGCACTGGACACTATTGGGCGAGCTATGGCTGGCAAGAACACACCACAAGAATGGGAGCGAGCAATACAAATGTTGAAGACTTATCCATCAATGTTTTCAGGTGTGGGAGATCATGTATTTCCGATCCTAAAATTCAGTTATGATAACCTGCAAAATGACAACATCAAGGCTTGTTTTTTATATCTTGCTATATTCCCAGAGGATTATGCAATTGGGGATAAAATTCTTATACTCCTCTGGATGGCAGAAGGGTTTTTGGATGGATTTGCTAGCATAGATGAAGCATTTAACCAAGGGCACCACATCATTGAGCATCTAAAGACGGCATGCCTCTTCGAGAGTGATGAATATGATCAAGTTAAAATGCATGATGTTATCCGTGATATGGCTTTATGGTTAGCTTCAAAATATAGTGGCAATATGAACGGAATCTTGGTAGAAGAAGTTGATACCGTGGAAGCTCACCAAGTTTCAAAGTGGAAAGGGGCAGAACGGATGTTCCTGTCCACTAGTAGCCTGAAAGAACTCACTGCACCACCATCATTTCCTAACCTTTCGACTTTAATTTTTAGGAATCAAGTCTTGGAGACACTTCCGAGTGGATTATTCCATTTCATGCCAGTTATAAAAGTTTTGGATTTGTCACGTACTAAAATAATTGAATTACCTGTTGGAATTGGTAGATTAGTTACTCTACAATATCTCAACTTATCCGGTACAAAATTAAGAGAATTGTCTACGGAGCTTAAAACATTGAAAAGAATAAGATATCTGGTATTAGCTAATATGCCATATCTTAAAATGATTTCGAAGGAAGTAATATCAAATCTCTCAATGATGAGATAAAGCTTATTATTCACCCAGAGAGGAGGGAGACAATTGTTCACAGGAGGACCGCAAAACGATTTATTTATGGGAGGATAGCAAAGCATTATCGGAGGAGTTGGAAGGGTTGAAACACATAAAGACGATTAGAGGAGAATCAGAGTGGTGGGAGGGGTTGCAATGGGATGATGAAACCACGAAGCACACTTTCAATCCCTATCTCGAAGAGACCATCATGTGAAGAAATGAGAGGATGGTGGAGATCGCTCCCCTTCCTTCTCCCACCCTACTACTCTCTCAGGTATTCTTTCTTTTTTTTCCTCCTTGTTTTTGGACAAATTTCCAAATGTCCCATGCGTCTTCATGTTCACTTTTATCTGCTATAACTGGATAGAATTTCATTTTTTCTATTCGGAATTGGAAAGCTATATTTATATATACCTTGTTGGTACAAATATTTATATGTAACGCAGATTGTATCATTAGAGAAGTATTTCTACAGACTGACCTCCCAGCTTTCTCGGAGCTCCACCCAGGAACTGCGGGGTTGCCTTGAAATCAGTAAACTATCGTCTTCAACAAATAGTGAACTGGATGATGCCAGAAGCGCTGGCCGAGTGTTTGAAGAAATGCTGGACTGAAACTTGAATTCTTAGAATAGGATGATCTGCATACTGCTGAAAATGAGCCAGGAGAAGAAGAATTTACAATGTTTCCAAGACGATATAATATGGAATGAAGCCAAGCCAGTTGGCTCAACTTTTTTTGGTGTTCTACTACATCTTGGTTTCTGAGGGTGGGCTGTGGAGGATGGACTAGACAATACTCGTGAGAGTCTATGAGATGGATCGGGTGAAGTGGTTTTTATTTACAGTATTACACATGTTGTCTGTAACGTAATCAGTGATGAATCAAAAATTTTTTATTGAAGTTACCATCTTATTTAAATCTATATATTTGTTCTTCATTGTTTCTTATAATTATTCCAGATTCTATACTGGTTGGTTCAGTTATTCTATGGTGAAAATTGAGAAAATGATTATGAAAAAGGCAAAAAAAGACAGAGAATCCATTCCAGAACAATTGTTTACAATCTAAGTAACCAGCAATGAAAAAGAAAAATCTTATTCACTTAAAAATGCACCAATTCCCAAATAATGATTGATAATATCAACTCCATAATAAAAAGGAAAAATCTTACTACCTAAACATAACTTAGATGATGAAACATATACACATAATGGCATTCGTCTAGGAAGAACTTGAAGACCAAATACACACGCATTTGAAATTTCTCCAATCGATCGACCAGAAGGAAAACAAAATAAGAGATACCTTTGGGATTGTGAGGGAGAGCATCTCTGGAGAGAGTAATTGGGTGTCAAGGACTACAATCACTACGTGATATGACTCTAGCAGCTTCAATCACCATGCTGTTAGGCCAGATCAATGTCAAATACAATATACCGAGTGAAAGTTGGTTTAAGGATTCATCCTCCCACTACAATTCCTCCCACCAGCTTGATTCCCCTGTAACTTGCTTTAAGGTACTGGTTGAGCTGTTGGAATCCAATGGCAGCTTCCTCAGATTTGGGCAACCTGTCACATGGATCTGTTTCAAGGAAGGAAATGGCCAGGCCCACACGTAGATGCTCTTTAGGTTTGGTAGATTCCTCAAAGTTAGAGCTGTGAGTCTTGAGAATATGCTTTTCTTATCTGAAACTTCATGGTCATCATGCATAACTTGTTCAATTGATGAGCACCCTCGTACACAGAGCTCCTGATGGCTTGGAGCATAAATAAGCCATGTCAAATCCAACAACTCTGAGCAAAACTGAATTGTTACTCTGAGAAGGTTGTGGAACTTTAAGTATCTGATATTATCTGGGATGGGCCCCTCCCTGCCTTCATTTTCCCGATCAGCTTCTATCTTTTCCAAAGTATTACAAGACACTAATTAAATTCTCCATTCTTTTTAGTGAGGATGACAGTTTGAGTGTGGTCAAACCTTCACAGCATCCAAGTAGTAGCCATCTTAGACCCCCTTGCAACTTCCAAGACTCGTTAACTTTTGAATGGATAGAAGACTAGTTATCGTGATGATCTCTGGTATCAGAGCACTGGTTCCATTTTCCCCAAAACCATGTTCAAGTTTTCAAAACGGGAATCAAACAGATCCAGGACCTTTTAATGGATCCTAAAAAAAAAAAAAAAGGTAATAATAATTTGAACATTGAAGGCGCTGTTCACTCGCCTTGGAGGCGAGGCACGCTGAAAGCGCCGTTCAGGGCGCTACTTCGGCGTCATTCCTGACGCCGTTTAGGCGCCATTAGGAGCGCTGTTCAGGCACTCTTTGATGCAGCGTTCAAGCGCCAGGGGAGGTGCATTTAGATGCCGTTCAGGAGGCGCCACTCCGGCGCCGTTAAAGTGCCGTTTGCAGCACGTTTCAGGGCGCCATTCCAGCGCCTTTGACGGTGCCACTGGTGCGCGTGGCTGAGGGGGCCTGGGGCGCAGCCTGTGCGCGCGGTTCAAGCAGCGCCTGCAGCGCCGTTGAGGGGCGCCACTGCAGCGCCGTTGGAGAGCCATTGCGTGCGCGCTGGTGCGCGTTGGGTGTGCGCTGCGTGCGCGTTGCGTGCGCGTTGGGTGCGCGCTGGGTGCGCGCTGCAGGGGCGACCTCCGACGCCGTTCCGTGGGTGCTTCCGATGCCGTTCCGGTTTAAGGGGCGCACTTTAGGCGTAGTGCTATTGCAGGCTGCCAACGCCGTGAATGGCGTTTATGATATATATATATATATATATATATATAAATAAAATAAAATAAAATAAAAGGAAAATGGAGGAAAGGTCACCTTGGGAGCTTGAACCCATGACCTGGTTGTTCCAAGGCCACGACTGAACCACTACACTAAGTTTCTATTTTATGTGTCAATTGGTATATGTATATATATATATACCTGCTTTTATTCTTTAATTGTGTATATATATATACATGCTTTTATGCTTCAATTTGTATGGATATATACATAAATTTGTGCATAAATAAATAGATGAATAATTTTAATTAAATTATTTTTTACTATATTTGTGTTTTATATTTTTAAAATAAATAAATTGTATATGTTGGTTGCCAAAGTGACTTGTATTATATAATTTATTTATTTTATAATATGTAAACATATTATTGTTATTTAAAATAATCGGCCCAAAGGAAGATTATTTTAAAATAATAATAGATAAAGAAATCATAAATATATGACATATAATGTTTACCTTGCATTTGATATGTTAGTCCAAAGACAGACATATATTGTTTTCGATTTTATTGTCAATATTTATGAATTAATTTTGTATAAAGATACCAATTACAAATTAATATTTTTGTCCAAAGACTGAATATTAATGTTTGTGCTAGGCATTTTATATGATGTTATTTATTCATGTATGTATGATGCTTATGTGACTTATTGTGAGTTTTATTATTATGAATCAGCATCTTCTATATCTGCAAATGTTAATAACATTCCTGTGCTTAACGGCACAAATTTCAAGAAATGGAAAGAGCACGTTATAATTGTGCTCGGGTGCATGGATTTAGACTTTGCATTAAGGGAGGATCGCCCTTCGATCTTACTAGTACCAGCACTGCTGAGCAAAGATCTACTATGGAAAAATGGGAGCGATCCAATCGCATGAGTCTAATGATTATGAAGCACTCAATTCCAGAAGCAATAAGGGGTGCAATACCTGAGGAAACCCAAGCCAAGGCATTCTTGGACCAGATAGCAAACCGATTCACTGCAAGCGAAAAGGTTGAGACAAGCACTATTCTTAGTAAGCTTGTCTCTATGCGGTATAAAGGGAAAGAGAATATCAGGGAGTACATTATGGAAATGTCTAATCTTGTGACGAGACTCAAGGCACTAAAGTTAGAGTTGTCGGAAGACATACTCGTGCACTTGGTCTTGATCTCTCTGCCTACACAATTCAGTCCATTCAAAATCAGTTACAATACACAAAAGGAAAAATGGACTTTGAATGAGCTTATTGCTCAATGTGTGCAAGAGGAAGAGAGATTGAAGCAAGAAAAGATAGAAAGTGCTCACTTGGCTTCCACATCTCAGGGATTTGGTACCAACAAGAAAAGAAAGAGGGACAATAAAGGAAAACAAACTACAGTTTCTGGGACATCAAAGCAAAAGGAGCAAAAGAAACAAGATAAGGAGATCACTTGTTTCTTTTGCAAGAAGGCTGGTCATATGAAGAAGACATGTACCAAATACGCTGCTTGGCGTGAAAAGAAAGGTACACTTCTCAACTTTGTTTGTTCAGAAATTAATTTAGCTGTAGTGCCTACTGACACTTGGTGGATAGATACGGGTGCAACTACTCACATAAGTGTCACTATGCAGGGTTGCCTAAGGAGCCGAATGCCAACTGATGGTGAAAGATACATCTATGTGGGAAATGGCAACAAGGTTGCAGTCAAGGCTATTGGTCTTTTCAGATTACAGTTAGACTCTGGATGTACATCGGATTTGGAAGAGACTTTTGTAGTACCGTCATTTAGACGGAATTTAATTTATGTTTCATGTTTGGACAAATTTGGATATTGTTGTTCATTTGAAAATGGAATGGTTAGTCTTTATCTAAATTCAAATATTATTGGTACAGGTAGTCTAACAGACAAACTATATAAATTGAACATAAAAACCACTAATGGAAATGAAACCTTGCATTCAAGTAATTATGGCATTAAGCGAAAATTAATGAATGAGAATTCATCAATGTTATGGCACAAGCGTTTGGGTTATATTTCAAATCAACGAATACAAAGACTTGTGTCAGATGAAATTCTCGATCCACTTGATTTCTCGGACTTTCAAGTCTCAGATAGAGTGCATTAAAGGAAAACAAACAAATATGAAGAAAAAGAATGCCAATAGATGCAGTGACGTCTTGGAATTGATACATACAGACATTTGTGGTCCATTTCCTACCCCTTCATGGAATGGACAACAATATTTTATCACTTTCATTGATGATTACTCGCGTTATGGCTATCTTTATTTGATTCATGAGAAATCTCAATCATTGGATGTGTTCAAGAATTTCAAAGCTGAAGTTGAGAACCAACTAAGCAAGAAAATAAAGGTCGTCAGATCTGACCGTGGAGGTGAATACTATGGTAGATATGACGGATCAGGTGAACAACGTCTAGGGCCATTCGCCAAATATTTGATGGAGTGTGGTATCGTTCCTCAGTACACCATGACAGGGACTCCGAGCCAAAATGGTGTAGCAAAAAGGCGAAACCGTACTCTTAAGGATATGGTAAGAAGTATGATTAGTCATTCCACCTTACCAGAATCACTTTGGGGCGAAGCCATTAAAACTGCAGTTTATATTTTGAATAGAGTACCAAGCAAAGCAAAGAGCCAAAACCCCATATGAGTTATGGACTAGCAAGAAACCTAGTATTAGGCACTTGCATGTGCTGGGGTTGTCCAGCTGAAGCTAGGCCTTACAAGCCAAATGAAAAGAAATTGGACTCCAGAACAGTGAGCTACTACTTTGTAGGGTATTCTAAAAGGTCGAGGGGTTTCAAATTTTATGATCCCTCAACTAGATCCTTCTTTGAAACGGGCAATGCTAAGTTCATTGAGGATGTTGAGTTAAGTGGGAGAGAGCCATTAAGAAAGGTGGTCTTTGAAGAGGAATCAGTTAATATTCCTATTATTACGACTGGACATGGTCATATTATGTTTAATGACACTATTCAAAATGTACAGTCGATAACAGAGATTCAAGACACACCTGAGATTCCTCCTGCTCAAGTTATGGAACCGACTCAAGTTCATCAAGAGGTAACTCAACAACCTCAAGAACCTCAAGTACAAGTGCCACTAAGGAGATCCACTAGAGAAATGAGAAGTACAATTTCAGCTGATTATGTTGTATATCTCCAAGAACATGATTTTGACATGGGTCTGGAAGACGATCCAATTTCAGTAAGTCAAGTCAAACAAAGTTCTGATTCTGAAAAGTGGATAGAAGCCATGAAGGATGAGATGAAATCAATGAAAGACAATGGTGTTTGGGACCTAGTAGAGTTGCCTAAAGGTGTAAAACCGATTGGTTGTAAATGGATTTTTAAAACCAAGCGGGATTCAAAAGGCAATATTGTTAGGTATAAGGCACGCCTAGTTGCAAAAGGTTTCACTCAAAAGGAAGGCATTGATTATAAGGAGACATTTTCACCAGTTTCATCAAAGGACTCCTTTAGAATCATCATGGCACTTGTAGCTTATTATGATTTAGAGCTACATCAAATGGACGTTAAAACTGCGTTTCTTAATGGCAACATTGATGAGACAATATACATGGTGCAACCGGAGAACTTTGAGTCTAACGATTCAAAGCAACTTGTATGCAGATTAAAAAGGTCCATATATGGTTTAAAACAAGCATCCCGACAATGGTACCGAAAGTTTGATCAGGTGATTACTTCATTTGGTTTTAAGGAGAACACTGTTGATCAATGCATATACATTAAGTTCAGTGGGAGCAAATTCATTATCTTGGTGTTATATGTTGATGATATTCTACTTGCAAGCAGTGATGTGGGACTTTTACATGAAACCAAGCGATTTCTGTCTAGTAAATTTGACATGAAGGATCTTGGTAATGCATCTTTTGTGCTGGGTATACAGATCCATAGGGATCGTTCAAGAGGTATACTTGGGTTATCACAAAAGGCCTACATCGATAAGGTGTTGAGTAGATTTGGCATGAGCAATTGTGCACCAGGAGACACGCCTGTAGCAAAAGGCGATAAGTTTAGTTTGCATCAATGTCCGAAAAATGAACTTGAGAAGAAAGATATGGAGAGATTTCCCTATGCCTCAGCAGTAGGAAGTCTTATGTATGCACAAGTTTGTACGCGTCCGGATATTGCGTACATTGTTGGAATGTTAGGCAGATATTTAAGTAACCCAGGTATGGATCATTGGAAAAATGCAAAAAGGGTTATGCAGTATTTACAAAGAACTAAAGATTACATGCTCACATACCGTAGATCAAGTCACTTAGAGATCGTGGGATATTCGGACTCCGATTTCGCAGGATGTCTTGACAGTAGGAGATCCACTTCAGGCTACATCTTCATGTTAGCCGGAGGAGGAGCGATTTCATGGAAAAGTGTTAAACAAACACTTGTTGCTTCTTCCACCATGGAGGCAGAATTCATAGCCTGTTACGAAGCATCAAACCATGGGATATGGCTGCGGAATTTTGTCACTCAGTTACGAATAGTTGATGGGATTGAGAAACCATTGAGAATCAACTGTGATAATAAGGCCGCAGAATTATATTCTAAGAACAACCGAAGTTCGTCAAAGTCCAAACACATTGACATCAAGTTCTTGGTTGTGAAAGAGAGAGTTCAGAGTCTTCAAGTATCGATTGAACACATAAGCACAAACTCCATGATTGCTGATCCGCTCACTAAGGGTTTGCCACCCAAAGTATATCATGAGCACGTCGCACATATGGGTGTTGTACACATTGATGATGTGTCAGAATAGTGGGAGTTTGTATTTAGATTTTGTGTTTATTCTCTTGATATGATATTATGTTGTGTTATCTGTACAGACCTTGATTTTAAAGACTATTGTATTTGAACACTCTGAATTGAAATGATGACTTTCAGAAGCAGTTTAGCATCAAGTGTTGAAAGTGTTATTTGACTATCTTTTAGTCATAAAATAGGACCAATTGGAAATAGACATATTAAAGATCATATTCTATGTAATTTCCATGCTACACATCCATACTTGATCCATGTTGCTAATTTTGTTAATGTTGTGATTGATGATAGGTCTAGTTAAATTATGATTAACGAAGACCGCTTTAATCCTATGTTAACATAATTAGTAGACCGGATTGTTTAAGGATATGAAGATAGAATAGCAAGATGAGCTCAATAAAGTCCTATCATGAACATTGTTTTGTAATATATGTGGTCCAAGTGGGAGATTGTTAAGATATGGACTCACACATATTTAACAATGGTACATGACTAAGCTATTCGCCTTTGATATTTATTTTTTATATCGGTTTTCCACAAGTATGGGTCACCTTATGTGTAGAGCCCAAAGCCATCACGGGCCTTAGATGATGGGCCTAAGACTCGTGAGGCCCAATAGCCAAAGGGTATGGTCCCTAAGGCAGGAGGGTATAAAAGGCTTGTGTCTTTTGGATTAAGATTACATCTTTTGAAAATATCTTAACCGCTCTCTCTCCCGCTCCCATTGCCTGAGAGAATACAGAGAAAGGTGGTGCCCTCCATCAGCCTTAGAAGATCGATACCTCTTCATCAAAAGCATCAAAATGGATTCAGGTTGGTTCCTATCTAAAGACTGATTGTTGAATATATTCTATATGTGTGTTTTGGTGTTAATGGAGAAGACATGAATTATTAACAATCTCATCTATGTGTTCTAAGCAATCTAACTCATTTAGTGGGTCTTCACCTTGAATATAAGATAAAATTGTCATTAATACACATACTAAATAATTGCAATGATGAAAGCTTTGATATCAGCTGGGAAGGAATTATTCTTAGTAGAATCAAGTATCAAACACCTTATTCGTCAAATCTTTGAGCTCCATTGGCAATTCCCTTGTACATGCCTCAGTAAACTAACTAATTTACCTATCCCCACAGGTAGCATAGTTAGACAAGAATGAGATAAGTCCAGAACTTTTATAACTCGGAATGAATGGAAAGAATCCAGTGGGGAAATATCTATGGCACATCAGATTTGACGAGTAAAGAGATTGGGAAAATGGGGTGCAGTGAGTTTAAAACTCATTATCCCATATCAATATCCTATGCACCTCCTTCAATTTTTTTATTTTAGCAAGCACTCAAAATGATGCCTTCTTGTACCAAGATTTCATTCTTCTTACCATCATATTCAGAAGCTATCCACAACGCCGTGTCACGAATCACATTATACATCTTGACACGATGTTCAAGTTGACCTTCCTCAAATGGACATGCAAACTTTAGACTTACAATGATTCTATATCCTTGCTCTCACGGGCTTCATGTAAGCTGTCAACTTCATCTAAAAACCCTTCTCCAACCCAAAGGTCTATAAGTGTATCATTCCAAATTTGACAATCCTCTTGGAATATTGAAAGATATTGAAAACAAGATGGGATGGCAAACCATGGCCAATTAAAGTTTTCATGAAGGAAGGAAGGTGATGGAAGAAGTAGAGGTGAAGAAGGTTTCTCTTGGTGGAAGATGCTGGTTTGGAGTAGATTCCAAATCTTTTGAAATTTCGTTGGAATTTGTAAATGGTAAGAGGGTGGGAAAGATTGTAGAGAGGAGGGGGGGTTGTCCTCTTGGATTAGATTTGGGGAAAAGAGTCTTGCTAGGTTTTTGGAGGGTGTGGAATTTTGTTCTCTAGTGAAAGTGAAGGAGCCTTTTAGAAGGGTGTGGAATGAGGGTGGAAGGGCTACAAGCTGAAGTTGTGCAGTAACAAAGCTGGAAGATTCCTATTGTGTTCAGCTATGTGTAGAGTAGAAAAGGTTCTGTCTTGTTTTCCCGAAAGGTAATGTTTTCCAAGGGGGTTTGGAAGATCCTTGCCTCTAAACTCAAAAGCATCGAGGTTGTCCCTGAGTCTAGGCCGGTGGAGGAGTTTAAAGAGCGAGTTAAACTTTGGAGGAAAAGGGAGGTGGCAATTTGCTAGAGTCTATGTCCTTTGCAGAGGTGTTGCATAGAGGTAAGAGGCTTTTGGGCGATGCAGTGTGGATTGAGAGTGAGACAAATGAGGGTTTTTTTTGTAACTTGGAGTCCCTTAAGAAGTGTCTAGTGGGGAGGTGGGACTGTCATTCAAACCACGCGCCAGTTTTGGACTCACTGAAACTTTGAGCTTGACATTCTCAAGGTTTGGAAGGAGACTTGCAATCGTGTTCGTTGGGAGGTACTATCATCTTATTTGAGTTTGAAGATGTTTTGGAGGCTAAAAAGCTAGGTTTTGCTTTTAGGGCTTGTTTGGTTTGAGGAAAAGAGGTTGTAGTTGGATTGGCAGGAGGCTAGATGTTGGTAATTGATAGACAAACACCCGCATTAGCATTTGCTTCTTCTCCTCTCTAACAGATGCTGTTATGATTAGTTAGAAGATGGTTAGGTGGTTCAATAGATGGTTAGATGGTTAGATTAGTTATACTGTAATATATATATATATATAGTCATTGGTCTACTGTAAAAAGTGAAAATAGAAACAGATTCTTCATTCTTGCTAATCTGTGCTTGAGCATTTTCATGGTATTAAAGCCATAGGCTCCTGAATTTTCTTTTTTTGTTTTCTCTCCCGGCAAGACAATCAAGAAATCTCCAACAACTCTTTCTGTTGCAACTTTCTTTAGATATACGTCATCTGCAGATTACCTTTTGCTTTTCTTACTCACCTCAAGAAAGCTTCAAGAACATACTGTACCTAGTTTCCAATGGCTTCATCAACACAAACCACGCCGGAGATTGTCTCTTCTTAGGTAACCTCTACCCTAAACATGAGCATGCTGAACCATTCTCTTCCTATCAAACTAGATAGAGATAACTATATCCTTTGGCAAACACAAATGGAAAATGTGATATATGCTAATGGATTTGAGGACCATATTGAAGGTCTGAGACCATGTCCTCCAAAAATAATATCCATCGGTGAAGTGAACCCAGATTTTCTGATTTGGAGGAGATATGATCGTATGATTCTGAGTTGGATCTACTCCTCTCTCACCCCAGATGTTATGGGCCAAATTGTTGGGCTACGAACATCCCATGAAGCATGGACAACCCTCCAACGAATCTTCTCTGCTTCTACCAAAGCAAGAACAATGCAGTTGAGACTTGCTTTTCAAACAACCAAAAAAGGCCCTCTCACCATGATGGAATACATCCAAAAACTCAAACACATCTCGGATAGTCTAGCATCTATTAGAGAACCAGTGCCTGAAAAGGATCAAATCCTTCAATTACTAAGTGGACTAGGGGTTGAATACAACCCCATCGTGGCTTCTCTCACAGCTAGAGATGATAACCTTCAGCTTCATGCGGTACACAGCATCCTTCTGACTCATGAACAAAGGCTGCATCTTCAAACCATGACTATTGAAGAAGACCTCCTCATTGTCAATATTGCAACTCATAATAGACCACGAAGGTCACAGTCCAGCAAACCCTCTCAAGGGAAACCACCTCAGTCATTCATGCCAACCCCACGACCTGACACTCTTCCATATTCACGACAGCAACACCCTCAAGGATATCACCCTAACCGATTCAACAATAATCGATCCCTCCTGGTTTTTGGATTCAGGCACCACCCACCATCTCTCCCACACGGCTGCTAATATCCACAATGGTACCCCATACAATGGTACTGACTCTGTGATGGTTAGCAATGGTAAGTCTCTACCCATAACCCAAGTTGGTCATTCCTTTCTCCACACTTCTGCTAAACCCTTTGTCTTACACAATGTGCTTCATGTTCCACAACTCACTTCAAATCTCATCAGTGTGTCGAAATTCTGTACTGATAATAATACCATTCTTGAATTTCATCCTTCTTCATTTTTTGTCAAGGACAAGGATACCAAAGTGAGTCTTCTCCAAGGCCAACTTGAACGTGGACTCTACAAATTTCCTACCTCATCTATTAGCTCACTCTTCTTTACACAACTGCCCTTCCATCCAAATTTTGGTCCTATGCTTTCACTACAGCAGTTACCCTTATCAATTGCATGCCTTCTCATTTACTCAATTACAGCTCCCAATTTTCTCTTCTTTACAAACACCCACCTGATTATTTCCATTTCAAAGTCTTTGGTTGTCTTTGTTATCCACACCTCAGACATCTCAACTCCAATAAATTTCAACCACAGTCCACACCCTGTATCTTTCTTGGTTATGCAACATCTCACAAGGGTTGTTTTTGCCTTAATCCTACAACTGGCAGAGTGTATATCTCTAAGCATGTAGTCTTTGCAGAGACTATATTTCCATTTCAGGCATTGGTTTCTCCTTCCCACCAATCATCTCACTTTCCTGTCACTCCAACATTTCATTTTCCTCCATCTCTTGTTCTCTTCCCCTCCACAACCAGCTCTCCTCCGGCTATCCCATCTGAATCTACCCCCACATCACCTCCATCCAGCTCTTTGTCTTACCCCTGCTCATTCAGGTGCCATTTGTGGATGAAGCAACTGAGAATTCTATTGCTCCACTCCAGGATTCCACAGCTCCAATTCTTGGCCATCCTATGATTACCAGATCCAAATCTGGTATCTGTAAGAAGAAGACCTATCTTATCTCACTCATAGCTGAGCCACGTACTGTCGAACAGGCTCTTCAAGACCCCAACTGGAAACTTGCTATGGAACAGGAATATCAGGCTCTATTGAAGAATCAAACTTGGTCTTTGGTGCCACTTCTATCTAATGCCAAAATTATGGGTGTAAATGGGTCTTCAAACTCAAACATAAATCTGATGGCAGCATTGACAAGTACAAAACTCGGTTGGTTGCCCAAGGTTTTCATCAAACCTATGGCATTGATTTTTTTGAGACATTCAGTCCAGTTGTGAAGCCTTGCACTATCAGGCTTGTTCTCTCCATTGCCATCTTTTCCAACTAGCATATTAAACAACTAGATGTCCACAATGTTTTTTTAAATGGAGATCTTCAAGAACAAGTGTTCATGATGCAACCTCCAGGCTTTGAAGAAAGCTCTTGCCCCACTCATGTTTGTCGTCTACAGAAAGCTCTCTATGGCCTTAAACAAGCGCATCAAGCCTGGTTCCACAAACTCAACTCATTTTTCTTATAGTTGGGATTCCAATGCTCAAGGGCTAATGCATCTTTATTTTATTTCCACTCTGCATCTGATATTATCATCCTCTTAATCTATGTGGATGATATTCTCATTACTGGCAGCAATCCACCATAGGTCCATCATATCATTTCTCAGCTTAGCTCCCATTTTGCTCTTCGAGACCTTGGGGATATTAGCTACTTCCTTGGCATTGAAGTCACCCGGCTTCCTCATGTTCTTCATCTCAATCAACAACGCTATATACATCAGCTACTTGAGCGTGTTGATCTTCTTAGGGCCAAATCTGCTAGCACACCTGGTGCTTTGGGAAAATTGTTATCAACAGTGGATGGAGAACCTTTATCTGCTCTTGATGCTACTCACTACTGCAGTCTTGTGGGTGCTCTTCAGTACATCACTCTCACAAAACCAGAAATCTCATTTGCAGTGAATCGAGCTTGTCAATACATGGCTCATCCTACCACTTCTCATCTACAAGCTGCTAAACGCATACTCCGCAATCTCAAAAGTACTGCTACTCATGGTCTTTCTATCCATGCCTCACCATCTTGGTATCTTCAAGGCTATACCGATGCGGATTGGGCTTCATGTCCCGATGATAGAAAAAGCACCAGTGGCTTTTATCTTTTTTTTTGCACCAATCTCATCTCATGGTCCTCCACCAAGACACGTGTTGTCTCTCATAGTAGTGCAGAATCGGAGTACCGGGCACTTGCTCTTCTCGCCGCTGAGGTCTCCTAGTTCAGTTTCTACTCAAAGAGTTGTGCATTCCTCAACCGGACACTCCTCTGATCTGGTGTGACAATATTAGTGTTGTTGCTCTTGCAGCTAACTCTGTCTTCCATACCCGCTCCAAGCACATAGAGATTGATCTTCACTTTGTTTGTGATAAGGTCCTTCGCAAAGAGCTTTTGATTCAATATGTTCCTTCTACCGACCAGTTGGCAGATGTCTTTACTAAACATGTTCCAAGCTGTCAGTTCTCAACCACTCGTACTCGTCTCTCTGTTGTCCCGAGACCTGTCAGCTTGCGGGGGGATGATAGACAAACACCCACATCAGCAATTGATTCTTCTCATCTCTAACAGATGTTGTTATGATTAGTTAGAAGATGGTTATGTGGTTCAATACATGGTTAGATGGTTAAATGGTTAGATGGTTAGATTAGTTATACTGTAATATATATATATATATATATAGCCATTGGTCTACTATAAAAAGTGCAAATAGAAATAGATTCTTCATTCTTGCTAATCTATGCTTGAGCATTTTCAGTAATTACCTGAGAGAAAATGTTTGAGATGGTGAAGGTGTTAGGTTTACTAGCTCATCTTTTGGGAAAAGAATTTTTTAAGGGGTTGGGCGATGCCGGTGAGGGTTCTATGATGGTGGATGTGGAGACTTAGAAGCAGTGGCACCTAAAATGGGTTATAGATTATTCGTTCGTTATGGTAGGAGAAAGGAACTGAGATAGTTGATGGATGTGGAATGCGAAAATGTTTTTTTCTATACAACCGTGGTGGGAAGCTTCACCATGGTCGTCGAGAGTGGCTTCCAAGGAGTGTCTTAGAAGATCTGAGGTTAAGGAAGATTAAGAGGAAAGCTCATGCACGACAAGAAGAGCAGATGGGGCTCCAAGGAAACGTTAAGGCTAGCAGTTTTGCAGACGTGAGGGAAACATGAAGGAGAGACGTCTCCCACAATTTGAGTCAAGTGGGACTTTTTCAAACCTGGTCAACCGCTTAGATAATGGACCTATTGGGCCCTCTGTAAACTTAGTTGGGGGTGAAGGGAGCCTTGTCTCTCTGGGCTGGTCCTTTAAGATGTCTGAAGATAACCAAACTGGGCCTCCCAAGTTTAGGCCTTATCTTACAAACTTAGAATACAGGCCCATTGGTGGTGGGCCTATGGTTAAGTTTGCCAATGAAGGGCTTTTAAGCCGTTCTCGTCTTTGGAGAGCCTGACAAATCGTTGGAGTCTCCTGCCGACCTCCTCATTCAGGCGACGTCATAGTGC
Source organism: Vitis amurensis (assembly GCA_037355405.1). NCBI lineage: Eukaryota > Viridiplantae > Streptophyta > Magnoliopsida > Vitales > Vitaceae > Vitis > Vitis amurensis. The sequence continues at coordinate 7,894,253 of CM074684.1, forward strand.
CGATGAAGTGGGTTTTGGAGTTGATGAAGTCCTCATGGCAGAAGCGACAGGGTTCGAAAGTAGGTTTTCCTCTCCTCTTCCTCTTCCTCTTCCTTCTCCAAATGGGTCTCCCTCTCACGGTGTCAAGTTAGCGTGCTAGGCAATGATGGGCCCTGCCTTAGGTTTTTTAGGTCATGGACTTCAACCATTAAGTTTGTTGATCCAAGATGGGAAGTTGGTGGATCTCACGGGAAGCACAGAGAAGGATTACTCGGGTAAAGATTTGACAATTAGGGTTAAGGAGGAGGAGGCTAGTAAAGCAATAGAGGAATCTGTTAGCCTTCCCGATAACTTAGTCACATTCAGTAGCTTTTTAGGTATGTTTGTGGTTGGGGTTGAAAAAGGAAATTAGCTCCCTTCTTAGCAAAATGGAGTCAAGAAAAGGTTGGGATTAAGGTTCGAGGAGAAAAGAAGAATTCAGTTTTGGCTACTTGTTTGCAAGAAGGAAAATATCGCGATATGTCAGCGATATATCGCGGATATATCATGTATTGGAGGGTATCGATACAATATTTCATGGAGAAATATCGGTCCAGCTAAATATCAGGAGAAATCCCCAAAAATTGGCAATATCTCGTGATATATTGGCGATTTTGACGATAAATCTTCGATTTTCCCGATATATCACATAGTCAACGAGGGTCAATGGCGGTCAAACGCGCTATAGTGAAGTCAATGCGCTACCGTGGCGCTACAGTGGCTGAAAAGGTTTGAGGTTCAACCTACTTACCATTTGGGCACACTCACCTTTGTTATATATTATGCATTAAACATATATATACTTAAACTCATTATATAAAGAAAATATTAAAAGAATATTTTAAAGATCAAATTAATTATAATTAAATGCAAAATTTTCTTTTAATTGATTACAAAAAATATAAAAATTATACATATATCATAATTTATTTTATATTGTTTAATACAATTGAATTAAATGGATCATAATTTTAATATTAATATATATTTTAAAATTAGACATATTACAATCAAATATCATAATATTAGATGTAATTTAATAATAAATGTACACTTATAAAATTCATATTTTTATCTATACATACGATATTATTATCAAATATGATAAATCATATTATACATATATCAAATTATTTAATAAAAAACTCAAAAATATCATTATACTTCTAATTACATTTTTATGAAGTTTTTCTTATATTTTTATACATTTTGATCAATTTTAGGTTTATCGATATTTTTTTCCAAAATATCTGTCGATATATCCAATATATCTATAAAATCGAAGTACTGATATATCCATAATTACCGATATTTTCATTTTTACTTGTTTGGAGATAGAGATGCAAAATTTAAAATGCTTAGCCAATTACAATTGTTCTTGTCACGCCCCAACATCCACTCCAAAGGCATGACCGTCATTTCACATCTCAAACACAAAGGTTCAAAGTGGAAACGACACAAAATTTATCTTATAACTGGAAATTTCTAATTATTAAATTCCTATTTAGAGTACTATAACAAAAATTCTAAAAAAACTTTAACTATCAACTTCAAAACTAATACATCAACCAAAGTGTTATTACCTAAATAACTCAAACTTAAATAGTTCAACAACGATTAACTTTTAACATCTCCAAAATAAAGTTTGAAACAAAATCCTAACAAAAAAAAAAAAAACCCAACCTAACCATTACTTTTTGATGGAACTGAGAGTACTTGAAAAATTATCAACGAATGGGCATGAACTTAAAGCCCAATAAGGAACATTAATACAATTTCATCGATCTAACATTTTTAATTATAATTATAAATAGGAGATAAATCATATAATTATTTTCATAAAAACTTTGAATTAAACAAGCTAATGCATTCAAAACTTTTCAACAAAACACTCATATCTGTTTCAAAACAATTTCTCATCAAAACTAAATCAAATACATTCAAAATATCTTTACTCTCGATATCGAATAACAAATGGTGCATAATTAAGTGGGACTTCACAAATGAGCGGTTAACCTCAAATATGTTCTTTTTAAGATGAACAAAACCAAATGTCAACAATTATAATATGTTGACTAGGGTCATATGGTCAATTATTATAACTCATTGACTAGGACCATATAATATCAACTATTATAATCCGTTATAACCCATCAACTAAGACCATATAAACCAGAGTCAAACATTTTATTTTATTAATTCAAACTTACAACACAAAACATCAAATCTCTATAATTTTCATTTTTGATAAACAAAGATAATGCTCAAATATATTTTTCATACCAAATATATATTTGATCTATGCACAGAAATAAAAATAATATTTTTACACATTTCAATAAAAATAAAACTATTTTATTTTACAAAATTTGTATTAATTTCTCTTACCTCGAAGAATTCGTCTAACATAATACCATACACAATTATCTAAAGTTATAAATTTGACAATCCTAAAAATATTTTATTTAGCATTAAGGATCCTAATTAATTTCTCATGTTAATATTATTATCATCCAATATTATTTTCAAATACATAAACAATAATAATTTAATTAAAGAGTTTTCAAATTTTTATAAAATTAGGTTCATTTCAAAATCTATTTTCAATCATTTTATTCCTTTTTTCTAATTTATCTAAATTAAATCTTTCAAAAAATATTTATTTGCATTAAACTATTATTACTATTATTTTATTTATTAACTTAAAAGTAAATATTATTATTTTTTATTAAGTTTCAATACCAATACCCACCCAACCCGTTACCCTCTTAGACAAAAGCCTAAAAATTAAGACAGTGAAGCGATGTTTTTTCCCATTATTGTTATTGTAATAATATATTTACAAATATACTTTTTCCCATACTTAAATCTCTTCCCTGGCAACACGTCCTCCATATTTTTTATTTTTTTTAATCCCACGACACTCTACGGCCACCTCCACGCCTCTCATCCTCTATATATATATATATATTTTCTTCCATATCCCAAACTGTAATTTATTTTCTCTATTAATTCGAATATTCGAAACTTTCCAATCATTATTAATAACTCTATTCATATTCATAAATTTTTAATCTTTTTATCTAAAAAATTAATTTAACAAACCCTAATCTAGATTGAAATCTTCCAACTTATTTAAATCTAATTAAAGAATATAAAATACTAATTTAAGGATTTAAAATCTTATCTGAAAAATTTGATCTTCAACCCTAAGCCTCCAAATCTTCAGCTCTATACTCTTTGATCTCTTTTATTTTTTTGCATAAAAGGATTTTTTGAATAGAGAAGATAGAAAAAATATAATTTATATCTAGAGAATTTAAATACAAAAATACCTTTTTACCCTCATTAAATTAATATAATTAATTTTTAAAATTACGATTTTACCCCTAAGTTAGGTTTGGGGCGTCACAATCTTCCCTTCTCAATGAAAGTTTAGTCCTCTAAACTTGACATGCATAAATTTTCAAATAAATGAAGATGTTTTTCTCTTATCTCATTTTCTAATTCCTAAGTGACCTTTTGAATACTAGGATTGCATCACTAAACCTTTATCAACTTGGCAATAATATGTCATAATTTTTTTCCATCACGCACCACATAAGCATAAAACCCTTAACAATCTTTCCTAAGCAAGGAGCCAACCCATAAAGCTAAGATCATATACAATGATCTGATCACATGTTTTCCCTCAAAACTAAACTCATGTTGGTTAAGAATGTGGAAAGCCACCCTTTTACCAAAATAATTAATAGAGGCATAGTAGGAAGCTAACAAATCTATCCCCAAGTCACATCAAAATCCTAAACATCAGGGAGTACTAAGTCAATTGACATCTTTCTATAACCAATCATCACAAACAACCTCTAAACATTATATTGTCCACATAGAATGTTCCATAGGAATAGAAACAACCAAATCAAAATCCAAGCTACCAACAAACCAACAAAAGGTATTGAAACAAAGAGTGTGTTGAGTTTGGGTCAATCAGGGCTCTAGCAAATAAAGTGTAAATTTGAATAGTACCTGTCACCACATCAGAAGTGGTTTGAGCATCTTGATGAGTCATAGCAAACATTCGCCCTTAGACTCTGAGTTTCAGTTTATTCTCTTTATTATCCTCCTTATGCTTTCCAATTATAAACTTCTTATTCTCTGGACAATCCTGAATCATATGTCCATGTTTCCCACGACCAAAGCAAGCTCCAATCTCTTTATAGCAAGGCTTACCCCAATGTTTCTTACCACAAATAGAACAAGTCAAATCTGAATTTTGCACTGTTTCCCATTTGTTCTGACTCTCTATTGAAACGAACCTTTTTGGTTCTTGGTTATCTGGGCACCATCACTCCCGCTCCTCTTCTTTTGTTGTTGTCTGTATTATTGAAGCTCCTTATTATCCTTCTCCGTAATAAGGGCTCTATCTACAACCTCTAAATAGACGCTAAGCTTCAAAATAAATATCTTATTCTTCAAATAAGGCTTCAATCCATCTTGAAACTTTAATATTTTTTCCTCTTCTATAGTAATCAGTTGTGGAGCAAAACATGACAACTCTGTAAATTTGGCCTCATATTGGACCACTGTCATATCTCTTTGTTCTAAAAGAACGAACTCTCCCACTTTTTGTCATTTAACACTGTCAAGGGAAGTACTTTTTGTAGAATGTCTCCTTAAATTGTCTCTAAACTATAAGTCCTTGATCCTCTAAAAGCCTTTTGGTCATACGCCACCAATGATCTGCCTCTTTATCTAACATAAATGTTGCATAAGAGGCTTTTTGCTCCTTAGAGTAATCTATAACATCAAAGAATTTCTCTATCTTAAGAATCCAAGCTTTCACTTCTATTGGATTTGAAGTACCAGAAAATTAGGAAGAACCCAACTTCTTAAAGTCATCAAATGCGCTACCCTTATAAAATGAGGATTGTCCAAGAACTTAAGTCTCAACAGCTCTAGCTTGACACTCAGCCAAACAAGCCAAAGTCTCAAGATACCTATAAAGTCCTTATGCATTCATGAGAGGCAAACCCTCAAGTAGAGGAGGTACATCATTATTAGTTTGACTGTTTTGGGAAGATGTTAGTCTTCTTGGTGACATGTTGTCTTAAAAAAATTTAGGTATAACTAAATTAGTCACTAAGAAACAAATTAAACAATTTAGAAAAAGGAAATAATTATAATTTATATTAGATGAAACTAAAACTTAAACTAATGTGTCACTCATCTATTCCCAATCTAAACCAATTCAAGTTCCCAACAAGATCATAACCTAGTGCTTTGATACCACTCTATCATGCCCCAAAATCCACTCTAAGGGCATGATGACCATTTCACACCTCAAGTTCGAAAGTTCAAAGTGGAAATGACACAAAATATTTATCTTGTAACTGGAAATTTCCAATTACCAAATTCCTATTCAGAGTAATAGAACAAAAATTCTAAAAAAATCTAAAAAACTCTAAGTATCAACTTCAAAACTAACACATCAACCAAAGTGTTATTGCCCAAATAACTCAAACTTAAACAGTTCAACAAGGATTAAATTTTAACATCTAAATAATGTTCAAAATAAAGTTTGAACCAAAATCCTAACAAAACAAAAAAAAAAATAATTCCCCAACCTAGCCATCACTCTTCGGCCGAATTGAGAGTACTTGAAAAATTATCAACGAAGAGGCATGAGTTTAAATCTTAATAAGAAACATCAATATAGTTTCATAGATCAAATATTTTAAATTTTAATTATAAATAAGAGATAAATCATATAATTATTTTCATAAAAACTTTTGAGGTGAACATGCTAATGCATTCAAAACTTTTCAACAAAACTCTCTCATATCTGTTTCAAAACAATTTATCATCAAAACTAAATCAAATACATTCAAAATATCTTTACTCTGGGTATCGCATAACAAATGGTGTCCAATTAGGTGAGACTTCACAAATGAGCAGTTAACCTCAAATATGTTCCTTTTAAGATGAACAAAACCAAATGTCAACAATTATAACCTGTTGACTAGGGTCATATGGTCAACTATTATAATCCATTAACTAGGGTCATATAATATCAACTATTATAACCCGTTATAACCCATCAACTAAGACCATATAAACCAGAGTCAAATATTTTATTTTATTAATTCAAACTTACAAACAAAACATCAAATCTTTGTAATTTTCATTTTTTATAGACAAAGAAAATGTTCAAACATATTTTTTATACCAAACATATATTTGATCCATGCATAGAAATAAAATAATATTTTTACACATTTCAAAAGATCATATAAAAATAAAACTATTTTATTTTACAAAATCTGCATTAATTTCCCTTACCTTGAAGAAACACTCAAAAACTTGAAGTATTTAGCTTGACGAATTTACTCTCCACTTAACATAATATCATACACAATTATCTAAAAGTATGAATTTGACAATCCTAAAAATATTTTATTTAGTATTAAGGATCCAGATTAATTTCCTATGTTAATATTATTACCATCCAATATTATTTTCAACTTCCTAAACAATAATAATTTAATTAATGAGTTTTCAATTTTTTTTATAGAATTAGGTTCATTTCAAAATCTATTTTCAATAATTTATTCTTCTTTCCTAATTTATCTAAATCAAATCTTTTTTTAAAAAAATATTTATTTACATTAAATTATTATTACTATTATTTTATTTATTAACTTAAAAGTAAATATTATTATTTTTTATTAAGTTTCAAGTCCAATACCCAACCAACCCATTACCCTCTTACACAAAACCCTAACAATTAAAACAGTGAAGTGATGTTTCTTTTCATTATTATTATTATAATAATATATTTACAAATACACTTTTGCCCATACCTAAATCTCTTCCCTAGCAACATGCGTCCTCCATTTTTTTTTTAAATCCCACAACACTGGTTACCTTATGTTAGTTTTTTATATTTATTGGTTTAGTGGTTGGTTACCACTACGTCTGTAAGTACCTTTTATTTTGGGTTCTGTTATTTGCTGATTTGGTCTTCTCAGCACGTTGTAGGAGTTATTTAGATATGGGCTATTTTCATGTTTGTTCAGTTATTTCTATTTGCTCTGTAAGGCTATATATTAGCCAAGTTTGTTATTCAATTTAGAAAAGTTGATTTTCTCCAGTTTCATCTGTACTCTTTTTCAATTCTATTTTCTAACATTTGGTATCAAAGCCCTATCATAGGGGCCTGATTATTTAGAAGCAGCAGTTTTCTACGTGTGTTCTACTTGAACGATGACGATAGATAGTTCATTTGTCCAGCCAGCTATTCCAAAATTTGATGGCTACTATGATCACTGGGCAATGCTCGTGGAAAACTTCTTGCGTTCCAAGGAGTATTGGGGACTTGTGGAGAATGGAGTTCCTACAGTGGCTGAAGGTGTTGTTCTCACAGATGCACAGAGAAAGCACATTGAAGATCAACAGTTTAAAGGATTTAAAGGCAAAGAACTATCTATTTCAGGCATTAGATCGTTCTATCCTAGAGACAATTCTAAACAAAAAGATTGCGAAGGATATCTAAGATTCTATGAAGTAGAAATTTCAGGGCACCACACGAGTGAAGCATGGAAATTTGCAAGATTTGAGGAAGGAATTCGAAATTCTTCACATGAAGCCGGGAGAAACTGTGAACGAATATTTCTCTTGCACTCTTACCATTGCCAACAAAATGAAAGTCAATGGTGAGAATAAAGGAAATACTGTTGTTGTTGAAAAGATTTTACGATCTATGACTTCCAAATTTGATTATGTTGTTTGTTCCATTGAAAAGTCTAAAGATTTAGACACTTTAACCACAGATGAGTTGTAGAGTAGTCTTCTTGTCCATGAACAACACATGACCTCTTATGTGTTAGAAAAAGAACAGGCTTTGAAAGTTACTCATGGAGATCACTCCAGAAGCAGAGGTGGTGGTTGTGGAAATTATAGAGGAAGATGAAGAGGACGCAACAGAAGATCTTTTGATAAGGCTACCGTGGAGTGCTATAATTGTCACAAGTTAGGACATTTTGCATGAGAATGTCCACACCGAGAGACAGTGGCTAACTATGCAGAGAATCAAGAAAAGATGTTGTTGATGGCGTATGTGGATCTAAACAAAACCAGTCGAGAAGATACGTGGTTTCTTGACTCTGGATGCAACAATCATATGTGTGGGAAAAAAAAGATTATTTTTCATATTTGATGGAACCTTTCGAGATTCAGTGAAACTTGGGAATAACACGAGCATGTTTGTATTAGGAAAGGGAAATGTAAGGCTGAAAGTGAATGAAATGACACATCATCACAGGAGTCTTTTATGTCCCTGAGTTGAAGAATAATTTGTTGAGTATTGGAAAATTACAAGAAAAATGGCTTACCATTTTGTTTCAACATGGCAAGTGTAAAGTGTTTCATTCACAAAAAGGTTTGATTATGGATACCAAAATATGTTCACGACACATATTTCAATCATGTTGTTGGGCACCCTACACTTAGCGTTCTCATGTAGTTCACATAGGGGAGTCTCCTTTGGACGCATTCTTTCCTGTGCGCCAAGGTAGTTCGATCGTTACTTATTTTTTACATCGATTTTCGAGTCACTTTTGGAGAAATCTCAAATAGAGTCTGGATCCCTAGCGCAACTTAAGAGGCACCCGAGAGCTACTTTTCTCTCAGGATTTTAGAGCTTTTTTGTTCATTTGTTTGGTTTGAGTGAGTTTGTGTTCTACTTATGTACCTTTAGGGGTCTTTCTTTTTTTTTGGTAGAGTTCACTTCGTTATTCTCATAATTCACACTCTCATTTCATTTCGATGTTCATATTCTTTACACTCAGGAACTCTACTAAAGAGGGGCATATTTGTAGACCCCCTTTCTTTGTTTGGGCTTTTCCTGCCACATTTGAGGAATGCCCGGGGATGAGCCAAGTTTTCTTCTTATTCTTGGAGAGGTGGGGGACGGTTTCCATAGGCAAGCTGCTGAGATGTGTGGCAGACATCACCATCTCGCCATGGTGGTGGTTGGAGAATGTGACATATTTGTTGAATGATGCACAGCAGAGCGGTTGGAAGCTTGCAGGAGAAGGAAGAAACATGGGGAATTTTTTTTTTTTTTTCTCGGCGGGTTACAAGAGGAAGGAGACTGAGAGAGAGGGGGGCGTATTTTTTTGAGATATAGAGAGAAGTGGGATGGGTTTTTTCTGGGGGATAAAAAAAAGACATAAAAAAAATGAAGATATATTTTTTCTGGGTTGTCTGAGAAGGTGAGAAGGAGACTAAAGAAAATTCACTGTGGATTTTTGTGGCTATTACAGAGGAGAAAGAGAAATTTGTGAGAGAAAATAACAATATAGAGAGTTTCAAAGAACTTGAGAAGAAAATCAGATAGGTTGCTTGAGAGGTGGGTGTTTTTGGAGCAGCTTGAGGAAAAAGAGAGCTAGGGGGAATAAGAGAGGACCAGTGGGGGTAGTTCGTGGATTTTCTGGAGAATTTTTGGAGCTAGGGCAGTGAGAAACCCATCACGATTTGCTGGGGAGAAGCATTTTTCAGGTATATTTATTGTGCATTTCCCATTCACTTCAACAGGTATTTTTTTTTTTTTTTTTTTGCTGACTCTTGGATGATGTTTGTTGATTGGGAGTAAGCATGTTCACATCTCTCTTCTTAATGGTATTTGCTACAAATCCGTTTGCCCTTGTTTCACTTCCCCCATAATCATGTTTTGACCTTCATTTGATACTCATTTGATATCACCCACTCTCGTCTAAGCCTGTTGATCAAAGTATGAAGCATGGCTTGTACGGGTCCATTTTGTCCCTATTCTTGGTGTTTATTTTGTTACTTCCTCTGTTTCCTTGATTTGATTTGAAAAACTAGTGAGACTCTTTATCATAATCACTGTGGGGCATTTAGAAATATTAGTTCCCCTTTTGTTTCGAATAGGTTTGTGATTTTTTCCACCAGTATGAGCCCATTGAGCAATCATGAAATGTGGCTACCTTTGGTTCATTTTTTGTTTCCGTTTCCCATGCTCTATTTCCTTGGTTGTCTTCCTCTGTTTTCTGTTAGCATTTTTGGTGCATGGCATTATGTGTATCATCCGCTGATGATGTTAAAGATTGGCTTCTGGATGCTGTTGGAGCTTGATACCCAAGTCTGGAAAAAAAGTGGCTCAGGTCCTAAGAATGGTGAGCAGTATGGGGCGCCGTCCGTGGAAGAGGAGTGGGATGAGGATGAGTATGTGGTGGTCTTTGTCCCAGGTGAGTTGGTTGTAGAAGCCTAGTGTATCATGAAGCCTGAAGTAATGGAAAATGCATTAAAAGAAATGGACTTAAAGTAGATATTATAGCATTTTTGGTTCTCTGATGGAAATGGTGATATATTTGAATTTGATGAAAATGCTACTGGACCCCACTTGAAATTGATATTATTGTTGGGGAAAACAACAACACATACTTTTGGTGGGCCATCCTTGGAGCATATATGCCCATTTTCCTTTTTGGTCCTTTCTGCTCACACGTTTTCACAAATTTTTTTGTTAAAATAACTTTCAAAATTCCAGATTTTCAATCACTTCAATCTTCAAATTAATTTTTCAAAAATTCCAATTTCAAAATTTTTTTCAAAAATGCCATCTTCAAATAAATTCTTCAAAATTCCAATTTCCAAATTTATTTTTTTTAAAGATTCCATTTTCAAATGAATTTCGAAAACTCCATTTTTTAATTTAATTTTCAAAACTCCAATTCTGAAATGATTTTCAAAATTCCAATCTACGAATTTAATTTCTAATTTCCAAAATTCCAATTTTCACATTTGTTTATTATTATTATTATTATTATTATTATTATTATTATTTACTTATTTATTTATTTTTAAAATTCCATCTTCAAATAATTTCCAAGATTCCAATTTTCATAATTTAATTTTCAAAACTCCAATTTCTTTCAAATTTAAGTTCCAAAACTCCAATTCCTTAATTATTATTATTATTATTATTATTATTATTATTATTATTATTATTATTATTTTACTTATTTATTTATTTTAAAAATTCCATCTTCAAATAATTTCCAAGATTCCAATTTTCATAATTTAATTTTCAAAACTCCAATTTCTTTCAAATTTAAGTTCCAAAACTCCAATTCCTTAATTTAATTTTCAAAACTCAAATTCTCAGATAATTTTTAAAATTTCAATTTCTTTCAAATTTAATTTCCAAAATTCCAATTCTTAAGTTTAATTCCCAAGACTCCAATTTTCAGGTAAGCACTTTCATAAATTTTCTTTAATTTTCAAATAATCTTATGTTTGTCTTGATTTTAAATGAGCAAGAATGATTTTTTTTTTTCACAATTCCAAAATCATGGAATTTGTGAGACTAATTCATGCAAGATGAACTAGGCTTTGGTGAGGACCCTACATATGAGTTTTCTCTTCTGATTGTCAATTGTCATGCTTAATGAATATTGTTTGATCTTTGTCTTGCTCTTTGATATGCATGTGATGATTTTATGCTTGAGCTAACCCTGTTTCGATGATAGCGCACTATTTCTTGCTGCCAAGGTATGCTCCCACTCCTGCTTTGTTTACTCTTATGCGTGATTCATTTTATTATTTGATCATTCCATTGGTATCTATTGATTTCCTAGTCAATTGCTATGTTTCTTCCACCTCATTTAGTAGAAACTCATTTTTAGGGGCTTAGAGGGGTGCTACGGTCTTTACCGTACCTTCCCAATAGGTAACTTGACCCCCAAATCCAGACTCGGTTTTTCACAGACCTGTTTTTTCCTTCATGAGTCACACTTAGGGTTTTTATTTCTTATTTTGTTTTTTCCTTTAAAAATAAAACAAAAATAAATGGTGACTCCAAGTCTTTTTCTATAAATCAAATTTTCACTAAACAAATAAAAAAAACGAGTTTCGTCATCGAGTGAGAACGCATCGAGCGGAATACGGGATCCATAAAAACATAAAACCTATGATATTTTTTACTGCCCATGACAGATTGTAGCCCCAGTCACCCAGACTGTCCAAATAGTAATGCTCGTTCGGAGCATTCACACAAAATATAACAACTCATACACAAAGGGAAAAAAAAAACACACCAAAATTTACTATAATTTTTTACTTTCTTAAATTTTTAAAAATGTAAAAGCTTTTTTCGAAATTAAAAAAATCGGGGAATACTTTCCTAAATTTTTAAAAATATTTTCAATTACCTACGTTTTATACAAAACTCATATTTTATATAAAACTTTCTATTCAAAAAAATAAAAAGTAAAAAGTAAAAATGAGAAATGCATCCAAACATGCACTAATTTTTTAATGGGTTAAATTCATTTTACCTCAGCCTTTATAGGTTCTACACACTGACCCATCATGTATAAAACTTAATGCTTTGTTTTTAAAACTTACGATAGAATAATACTTTGCTCTTCAAACTTGTTAAGAATTCAATAAACAACTTGTTAAATAAAGAAACAAGGCTAAAGTGTAAAAAAAACAAAAATACATTCCATCCAAAATTTTAAGTTGTTATACTTCGCAGATGCATACAAAAATTACGAATAATCATACTAACATTTCTCAAAAATAAAAAATCAAAATTAGTCGCTATCATATTCTGAAAATGTTTTGAAAAGTCCATTTTATAGTTGTTAATTGAAAATTGGTTCAATTTAAGATTGTACCAATGGTTGAAGGAAGGAGGGTGCAAAAAAGATTAATCTCTTTTCTAATTTTATAGAGAGTCATTAATTTGGGGTAAACCGTTACTCTTCAACAAATTTAGGTCTAAAGTATTGGATTTTGAACATAAAGAAGCAAAGTGTAAAACACAACCGGGGTAAAGCATATTTAACATTTTCTTAATTCTTTTCATTTGGTTTGATTTTGATTTTGATTATGCTTCTTCTTGTCCATTTCCTTCTTGATTTGATTCTCCTTCTGCTTTCTAATTACTCGGTCAGTTTTGATTTTCTTTCTCCTTTTTTATTACTTCGTCGGTTTTGATTATCTTTCTTCTTGTCCATTTCCTTTTCAATTTGATTCTCTCTTTCTTCCTTTTGGATTCCCCCATCCATGAGATGACCAGGTCATGTTTAAACATTTATATTATTTTTGTCTCTCTCGTTCCCTCTTTGCATATTCTTAAGAAGATTCCAAAGTGATTTCCAGCATTATCTCCTCTGCATTTGGGTTGCAAGCAAGATTCTTCCATTAGACAGCAAAAACAAGGGGTAATTTCGGAAGCTTTCATAAATTCTCTCATCCAAAGCAGAAGTTTTCTTTCTACTAGGATTCTGTTAAAAATTTCAATATATTCTATATACTTGCAAATTAATTTTGAATTTAAGGCCATAAGCAAGTTAACCAATTCCTAATTGAAATGTTAAAACCCAGACTAATCGCAACCAAAATGTGATGGGGAAGCAGTGGCCAAATGACTTTAATCGTGTGTAGACTGCCTATTATAATCTCATGTTTGTCCTGTTTGAATTTCGTCTCTCAACACAAGGAATGGATTGTGTGAGCCCAATCTTGGATGTTGTCACTCGCGTATGGAACTGCACAGCCAAGCATGCCGGCTACATCCACGATCTGCAGGAAAATATGAACTCTTTGAGAAATGCAATGCAGGAGCTGAAGAATGTACATGAAGATGTGAAGGGAAGAGTTGATCTTGAAGAGCAACGACAAATGAGGCGCACCAATGAAGTGGATGGCTGGCTTCATAGTGTACAAGTCATGGAAATAGCCCTGGAACTTGTTGCCCCAGAAACGGCCGGTCTAGCTACAAGCTCGGGAAGAAAGCAAGTAAAAAGCTGGGTGCTGTGACTGAATTAAGGAACAAGGGACGCTTTGATGTTGTGGCAGAGAGGTTAGCTCAAGCTCCAGTGGATGAGAGGCCGGTGAAGAAGACTGTGGGCCTAGATCTGATGTATGCAGAGGTTTGCAGATGCATCCAATATGAACAACTGGGAATTATTTGGGTTGTATGGTATGGGTGGTGCCGGGAAAACTACCCTCATGACCAAAGTGAATAATGAATTCATCAGAGCAAGCCAGGGCTTTGAAATCGCCATTTGGGTTGTAGTGTCCAGGCCTGCAAGTGTGGGAAAAGTACAGGAAGTCATTCGCAACAAATTAGACATCCCGGATAATAGATGGAGAAATAGAAGCGAGGACGAGAAGGCAGTAGAAATTTTCAATGTCTTGAAGGCGAAAAGGTTTGTGTTGTTGTTAGATGATGTATGGGAACGGCTTGATCTCCAAAAGTTGGGGGTTCCTTCTCCTAATTCCCAAAACAAGTCTGAAGTAATATTAACAACCCGATCTCTGGATGTTTGTCGTGATATGGAAGCTCAAAAAAATATTAAGGTGAAGTGTTTGACACAAGGGGAGGCTATTAATTTGTTCAAGAAGAAGGTTGGAGAGACTACTCTAAATTCACATCCAGATATACCACAACTCGCTGAAATTGCTGCTAAAGAGTGCAAAGGTCTACCACTTGCACTCGTTACTATTGGGCGAGCTATGACCGGCAAGAACACACCACGAGAATGGGAGCGAGCAATACAAATATTGAAGACTTATCCATCAAAGTTTTCAGGTGTGGGAGATCATGTATTTCCGGTCCTGAAATTCAGTTATGATAACTTGCCAAATGACACCATCAGGGCTTGTTTTTTATATCTTGCCATATTCCCAGAAGACTATGAAACTATAGATGATGATCTTATATTTCTCTGGATTGGAGAAGGGTTTTTGGATGAATTTGACAACATAGCTGAAGCATATAACCAAGGGCATGATATCATTGAGCATCTAAAGACAACGTGTTTATTGGAGAGCGTTGGATTTGATCAAGTCAAGATGCATGATGTTATTCGTGCTATGGCTTTGTGGTTAGCTACAGTATATAGTGGCAACAAGAACAAAATTTTGGTAGAAGAAAATGATATCATGGAAGCTCACCAAGTTTCAAAGTGGAAAGAGGCACAATGTATATCCTTGTGGATGAGTAGCTTGAAAGAACTCATCATACCACCATCTTTTCCCATTCTCTTGACTTTAATTGTTAGGAGAACACCCTCGTGACTTTTCCAAGTGGATTCTTCCATTTCATTTATAAAAGTTTTGGATTTCTCATTTACTCAAATAACTGAATTACCTGTTGGAATTGGTAAATTAATAACACTACAATATCTCGATTTGTCAAGGACAAATCTAAGAGAATTGTCTGTTGAGCTTAAGACTTTGAAAAGAATAAGATATTTGCTATTACATAGCATGCCATATCTTAAAATAATTTCCAAGGAACTAATATCGAATCTCTCAATAATGAGAAATTTTCACATGGGACTCAATCATTTACTGGAGGAGGAAAAAGGCAATCATTCACCCAAGGAGGAGGAACCCAATTATTCATAGGAGAATTCTGAAGCTATTTATTTATGGGAGGATAATAAAGCATTATTAGAAGATTTGGAAGGGTTGGAATACATATATAAATTGGGTGTCTTTTCCAATCGTAGGTCCTCTATCCTTTCAAAAGTTACAGAGCTCTCAAAAATTGCAAAATGCTATAAGGCGTTTAGGCCTTGGGAACTTGGAAGATATGACCTTTCTCCAATTGCCTAGAATGAAACATCTACAACTCCTTGGAATATCTAGATGTGTAGAATTGCGAGAGATAAAAGTAGATCTAGAAAAGAAGGGAACGACAGGGCAAGGATTTGTAGTTGATCTAATCCCAAACTCAAACTTTTAGAGCCTTCGCGTGGTAATTGTTTATCAACTTCCAAAGTTGTTGGACTTGACATGACTTATTTACATCCCAAGACTTGAATTTCTTGTAGCAAGCACATGTGAATCCATGGAAGAAGTGATAGGTGATGCAAGTGGAATCTCAAAAAACATTGACATATTCTCAAGA
This sequence comes from Vitis amurensis, assembly GCA_037355405.1. Lineage (NCBI taxonomy): Eukaryota > Viridiplantae > Streptophyta > Magnoliopsida > Vitales > Vitaceae > Vitis > Vitis amurensis. The sequence goes on from CM074684.1 coordinate 7,910,223, forward strand.
CTCAAAAGTTTGAACTTGAATTATCTACCAAATCTAAAGAGTATCAGTGGTCGTGCCTTGTCATTTCCTTCCTTGACGTACCAATCAGTGGAAGAATGCCCAAACCTAAGGAAGTTGCCATTAGATTCAAACAATGCAAGAAACAGTTTAAAGACCATTATAGGGGAATCAGAGTGGTGGGAGGGGTTGAAGTGGGAAAATGAAACCATTCAGCACACTTTCACTCCTCACTTCATCATCTGGTGAAGAAACGAGAGGATGGTAGAGAAGTTGCTCCAGCTCCTTCTCCCACCTCAATACCCTCTTCTCCCATGCTCTCTCAGGCACTCTCTAGTTTTTTCTTCTTTCTTTTTTTTTTTCTCTTTTTACTTGTCTGAACAAGTTTTCGAATGTCTCCTGGGTGTTCATGTTCATGTTTTTCTGCAGTAAGTGGATGAGAATTCCGCTTCATTTCAGAATTGGTAATGCGTACTTTTTTTCCTTTTTGTTCCCCTTTCTATTTTATTTTTTTTCTTGCCTCAAGCATTACTCATCTCAATAAATTTATTTATAGTTTTAAAAAATGTATTCATAAAACTTGATATTGAGACCAAAACTCCAACAAATAATTAATAATTAATAATTAATTAAATATGATAGTTGAAGCAGAATCCGTAATTAGAAATAATAAATTTGAAATAGAGACTTAATGAATCTGCAAATGGCCATATAAAAAGGAACCTTTAGTGGATTGAAATTTGGGCAAATCACTTATTCTATTATCTTTTCTTCTTTAAGTGTCTTGGACAGCAAAAAAGATTTCTTTTTTAGTTCCATGACAGATTGTGGCGCCAATACCCCCAATACCCAAGACTACCCACGTGATTTTTATTTATTTTTAAAATATTCTTTAAAAAATATATCTTTAAAATATAATTATTTAAAAAATAAATATACAAATATAATATTTTTCATTATTTCTTTTATTTTTGCACTAAACTCCTCTTTTTCTTTTTAAAAGACAAATTCACTTTTTGTACCGAATTCGTCTTTTCAAAACACGAATTTTATTTTTATCCTAAAACTTTTTATATTAAATTCATTTTTTGAAAAAATAAGTTCATTTATATTGAACTTGTTTTTTGAAAGACAATTCGCTTTTTTTACATTAAATTGGTCAGTGTAAAAAACCAAGCCTACTTGAAATTGAAAAGTGTTGCAATTTTAAAATTACTTTTTATGTTACGGTTTTTCTCTTATAAAAAAACCCCCAAATTGTAAGTATTGATTGGTTTAAAGCATTCATTAGATACACTTTTTATTTTTTACCTTTAAAACCAAAAATTCTTATATAAAATATTTACCATTCTGTTGTTAAAAAAATTTCTCAAAATTTGAAATATGAAAAAATTTTACTTTCTTAAATTTTAAAAAAATATTTTCAACTACACAAGCTATGTACCTACTTTTTATAAAATAAAAAATAAAATTGTTTTTAAAAATTAAAATGAGAAATGTATCCATGCATTAATTTCTTAACCCTTTTTATTCAGCTTTGATGAATAAGAAATTAAATACTAATATTATTGCTGTCCCTCTCACAATATATATTCTGTCACGATTCCCCCCTTTGTAAAATCAAATAGACGGTCTTGATTGGATTTACTTATCCAACGGTGGGAATTCACGCTTCGGTACCTACCGCGTGCATGGAACCATAGAAGTCTCCTCATTGAGAGAGAGAACTGTTTTGACACAAAAAAAAAAAAAAAAAAAAAGGTCTGCTGCTCTCCCACAAAACCCATCTCTCCATTTTCTGTTTTTTCGTTGAATTTCATCTCTCAAGACAAGGAATGGATTGTGTGAGCCCAATCTTGGATGTTGTCACTCGCGTATGGAACTGCACAGCCAAGCATGCAGTCTACATCAGGGATCTGCAGGAAAATATGGACTCGTTAAGAAACGGAATGCAGGAGCTGAAGAACGCATACCAGGATGTGAAGGGAAGAGTTGAACTTGAAGATCAACGGCAAATGAAGCGCACAAATGAAGTGGACGGCTGGCTCCATAGCTTCCTAGCCATGGAACTAGAAGTCAACGAGATCCTGGAGAAAGGCGATCAGGAAATCCAGAAGAAATGCCCTGGAACTTGTTGTCCCAGAAACTGCCGGTCCAGCTACAAGCTTGGGAAGAAAGCGAGTAAAAAGCTGGGTGCTGTGACTGAATTAAGGAACAAGGGACGCTTTGATGTTATGGCTGATAGGTTACCTCAAGCTCCGGTGGATGAGAGGCCGATGGAGAAGACTGTGGGCTTAGATCTGATGTTTACAGAGGTTTGCAGATGCATCCAAGACGAGGAGCTGGGAATTATTGGGTTGTACGGTATGGGGGGTGCCGGGAAAACTACCCTCATGACCAAAGTGAATAATGAGTTCATCAGAGCGAGCAAGATCTTTGAAATCGCCATTTGGGTAGTAGTATCCAGGCCAGCAAGTGTGGAAAAAGTTCAAGAAGTCATTCGCAACAAGTTAGACATTCCTGAAGACAGATGGAGAAACAGAACCGAGGATGAAAAGGCAGTAGCAATTTTCAATGTCTTGAAGTCAAAAAGGTTTGTGATGCTGCTAGATGATGTATGGGAGCGGCTTGATCTCCAAAAAGTGGGGGGTTCCTTATCCTAATTCCCAAAACAAGTCCAAAGTAATATTAACAACCCGTTCTCTGGATGTTTGTCGGGATATGGAAGCTCAAAAAAGCCTTAAGGTGGAGTGTTTGACAGAAGATGAGGCTATTAATTTGTTCAAGAAGAAGGTTGGAGAGACTACTCTAAATTCACATTCGGATATACCCCAACTTGCTGAAATTGCTGCTAAAGAATGCCAAGGCTTACCACTTGCAATCGTCACTATTGGGCGAGCTATGGCTGACAAGAAGACTCCACAAGAATGGGAGCGAGCAATCCAAATGTTGAAGACTTATCCATCAAAGTTTTCAGGTATGGGAGCTCATGTATTTCCGGTCCTCAAATTCAGTTACGATAACTTGCCAAATGACACCATCAAGACTTGTTTTTTATATCTTGCTATATTCCCAGAGGACCATGAAATTTGGGATGAGGATCTTATATTCCTTTGGATTGGAGAAGGGTTTTTGGATGGATTTGTTAGCATAGATGAAGCATTAAACCATGGGCACCACATCATTGAGCATCTAAAGACAGTATGTCTATTCGAGAATGCTGAATTTGATAGGGTTAAAATGCATGATGTCATTCGTGATATGGCTTTATGGTTAGCTTCAGAATATAAGGGCAATAAGAACATAATCTTGGTAGAAGAAGTTGATACTATGGAGGTTCACCAAGTTTCAAAGGCGAAAGAGGCACAACAGATATACCTGTCGACAAGTAGTTTGGAATAACTCACTATACCACCATCTTTTCCCAATCTCTTGACTTTAATTGTTAGGAGTAGAGGCCCGAAAACATTTCCTAGTGGATTCTTCCATTTCATGCCGGTTATAAAAGTTCTGGATTTGTCAAATGCTGGAATAACTAAATTACCTACTGAAATTGGTAAATTAGTTACATTGCAATATCTCAATTTGTTAAATACGGATCTAAGAGAATTGTCTGCGGAGCTTGCAACTTTGAAAAGACTAAGATATCTGCTATTAGAAGGTAGTCTTCAAATAATTTTTAAGGAAGTAATATCACATCTCTCGATGTTGAGAGTTTTTAGTATAAAAGTTAAATATATGTTGTCAAAGAGAAATTATATTTCATCATCCACGGAGGAGGAAGCCAATTATTCAAGGAAGGCTGATAAGGCTATTTATTTACATGAGGATAATAAAGCATTATTAGAGGAGTTAGAAGGGTTGGAGCACATAAATTGGGTCTCTTTGCCCATTGTAGGTACTTTGTCTTTCCAAAAGTTATTGAACTCCCAAAAATTGCAGAATGCTATGAGGCGTTTACACCTTTGGAACTTGGAAGGTATGAGCATACTCCAATTGCCAAGAATCAAACATCTACATAGCCTTGCAATATATAGATGTGGGGAGCTACAAGACATAAAAGTCAATCTAGAAAATGAGAGGGGTAAACGGGGATTTGTAGCAGATTATATCTCAAACTCAATTTTCTACAACCTCCGCTCGGTACATGTTAATCAACTTCCAAAGTTGCTGGACTTGACATGGCTTATTTACATCCCAAGTCTTGAACATCTTAGTGTATATCACTGTGAATCCATGGAAGAAGTGATAGGTGATGCAAGTAGGGTCCCTGAAAATCTTGGCATATTCTCAAGACTTGAAAGTATGAACTTTTATCACCTACCAAATCTAAGGAGCATAAGTAGACGAGCCTTGCCATTTCCTTCCTTGAAAACCCTCTGCGTCATGGAATGCCCAAACCTAAGGAAGCTGCCATTGGATTCAAACAGTGCAAGAAACGGTTTAAAGAGGATTCGAGGGGAATCAGAGTGGTGGCAAGGGTTGCAGTGGAAGGATGAAACCATTCAACTCACTTTCACTCCCTACTTTAAAGAGTGGCAGTGAAGAAATGAGAAGATGACCTTCTCCCATGCTCTCTTTGCAGGTACTGCCTTCTTTTTTGGGACAAAGTTTCAAATGCCTCATGTGTCTTCATGTTCACGTTTTTCTGTTATAAGTGGATAAAATTTATTTTTATCTCCACTTTTGTTTTATTTTTTTTCCTTACCTCACCCATTACTCACCCCAATGAATTTAGTTATAATTTAAAAAGAAACTATTAATAAAACTCCAAACAAAATAACTTTTCTTAATGTTGATCCTATTTTCTCTTTCCCTATCCTAAAATACATGTTTGTAAAACAGATTAAGGCATAACTTTTGGATCCAATAACATACTTGATGCATCACTACTATTATCTCAATCTTTTTATTTATTATTTGTTCTAGAGACAAGGACCTAATATTTCTGTCTCTTGATTTTTTATTTTTACAATGAAACTTGATTAAAACCATATCTTACATGCATGTTTATTTTCAAAATTATTTTACTTTTGAGAAATTTAGAACATGAAAATACCTACTTTGGAGAATTATTATGAAAATGTTACAAATGAACTTATTTTACACTTTGTCTACATTATCTTAACTAGGGCTTACAATTCTAAAGAATTTGGATTAGTTGTTTGTTTATGAATACGTATTTCTAAATATTACTTCAAATTTGAATTAATTTATTTATATTTTCATTATATAAATTGTAAATAACTCTAGTTTACGCGTATCCTTTGCAGCTACTTATTATAATTTGTTATGATTGATAACATTAATGAATTGTTGTTCGCATAAGTTAAATATTCAAATTCACTTTTTTTATTCATTTAGATTATAGGCCAATGATCCAACTTATTTGTGTTTTTGTTTTTGTAGGATAAGATTTTGAAGAATGGTCGGACTCAATTGAAACTTCTTGCAAATGTTTGAATTTCTGGGTGCTAAGTGTGCACAAGGTGGATTGCAGAAATAAACATCCAAAGAGACAAAAAAAATAAAAATAAATAATCCTTTGTGCTTATATTGTGTGTAAAGATGAGTGAAAACAGCTCTTGTATATTTGGATTGTGTGTAAGGTGCCATACCATGAAGCTACTGTAATTTTTATTCGCTTTAATTGATTGGAGTGCTTGTATTAAGAATGACAATTTCTCAACTTGAGATTTGAAATAAATTTTAGGTAATACTTCACCAATCGAGTTTTTAAAAGCACATACATTAAAAGAGGTTCGAGCTTATGTCCTGCCATCTCACGGAATATTTAGAGAATTTCTAGTTTATATTATAACACCTTAAGAAATGAGCATGCCTCAGTATTCTTGCCCTTTAACAAAGTGTTGTCAACATTTTCAATTATCATTTAAAATGCATGGGCCCACGGGTTGATTTGATTTTTTCTTTTTTCCTTTTTTTTTTTTAATAAAATTCAGACAAGCAGAGGATGAAGACCATAACCATTTATGCCATGTTGACTTTGATTATGCTTATATATACACATATTTATGTCATCACCAAACAACAAAATCATAAAGCTATAAATTTAATAAAATGTGAATAAAAATTGTAAAATATAAAGTTAATAAAGAAAAAATAAAAAAAAATAAAAAATTATATTTCACTCTTTAATATATAATTGATCTTTTTTAATAATAACATATTAATAACTTTTTACTTCATAAAATACAAAATATTGATATATTTGTATTTTATCATTTGTTCACTATGATGTTATTAAAGATAAAACGATGAAACATTTTACGTTTTTTAATTATTTATATATAATTTTTTACTTCTTTTAACTATTTTTAGTTGTATTTATTGATGATGGAATGTAGAATTTTATTTCACTCATACTAATTTATTATCCTTTTAAGAGAAATTAAGGTTATATGATGATATATAATTTAGAAAATTTGATGATTTTAGGTATAGATTAATGATTTTGTTAATACCGATCATGATATGTTTTTTTTTTTAAAAAAAAAAAAAATTGACTTCATACATAGACCATAGAAATTTTATTTACTCTTTAATTTTATTTAAGAAACATAGGTGAATTAGAATAAAATGCAAACAAGCAGTTTATATCTTTAATATATAAAACATCCTCGAATCTTTCAGAAATGCCATGGAGAAGATGAAAAACATAATTGAATCTTTCTATCACTTCTTTACAAGAGGACAATTGACTACACATTTAACTAAAATTTCTTCTATTATCGTTTTGTGTTTTTGTGTTCCTTTTGAGCTTTTCACAAATTTTAATCTGGGCTTGGGGACCAATTGTTGTGTCAACAAAGTATCAAAGTAAACATATTAATGAAAAAAAAACATAAAATAAAGCAATTCAAACGCAAAAGGAACTTGAAGCACTTCCCAACAATGAAGTATCTCAAATTTTAAATTATTTTATTCATTTTTATCCTTTTACTTATGAGATGACTGTTTTCATTTTATTTAAAAAATTTCGAAAACATTAAAATATTATTTTCACATTTAACTCAATTTCCTAAAAAATAGAAACAGAAAATAAGTTTCCAAACATATAATATATATATACATACTGAACTCTAAATCTAGACTAAGGATGAAAATATCGGTAATCACAAATATATCAAGAACTTGATTTTATGGATATATCGGAGAAATATCGACGGATATTTTGGAAAAAAATTTCGATATGCCAAAATTTGATCAAAACTCATGAAAATGTAAGAAAAACCTTATAGCAATGTAATTATAAATATAATAGACAATTTAAAGTTGTTTTGTTGAAGAATTTGATATATATATGATATAATTTACGATATTAAATGTAATTATATCATGTCGATTGATAAGAAATGTGAATTTTGTAATTGTACACTCGTTACGAAGCTTCATGAAAGACTTGATATAAAAATAATAGATAACAACTTGTAGACCCCCTCCCGGGCTAGGGGAGTTTTGAGAGGGAACAGCAGAGCCGGTAATGGCTTGCCTTGAACAGGGTCTGGAGGAGTTTTTGGGGGGGAGGAAGAAAAGGAGAGGTGTGGAAGGGAAGAGAAGGTATTCTGGAGGACCAGCAAGAAGAGGGGATAGGCAAAGGAGTCACTGTGAAAGGAGGCATCTCAGGTATTAGGAAATTGATTCCTTTGTGTGTTAATTTTCTTTCCGTTAAGAGACTCTGTTTTGGTGTTGGATCATGCTCATACTCACGTTGTGCGTGATTACTAACCTGTTCTCATGGGATTATCTTTTGAGTTTTCTTTCTTTCTTTCATGAGTTGTTGGCCATCATGACTTGATTTGCTCTTTGCAAACCTACTGGAAATTCATTTGATACCCATACCCTCGTTCCCATGCTTACACCCATTTAACAACATCACCAAACCCATTTTTCTTCTCACCTGTGCATGGTTCCACATGGCCATCTTGTATACCCGTTGCCCATATTCCCATACCCACTTCCATGCACCCCCTTCATAACCTCTCATGCATGCTACCTTTTCCTTAAAATCCCATAAATCATTCGTCACCCTGTCCATCAAGCTCCCAGGCCGCCCTCCTCGTCCAAGCCCAGCTAGGCTTCGCCGAAGCTCTTCGCGGTGCCGTCGGCCCTGCGTCAGGTGTGACGCAGCCTCGGATCTCATGCCCGCCAGCGCCTCAGTCACTTGCACCGCCCAGCGCCTCGTCCGGCCATGCTGAGAATTCAGCCATTGACGCCGCCTTCTCTTCCATTGTAAACCTTAGATCACTAGTCAACCTACTCCTATCTTCTCTGCAGTTCCAAAACCCCATCTCTTAACAAAAGATGAAGGTGATGGCTGCATATTTGCTCGCTGTATTGGGAGGCAATGTCAGCCCTTGCGCCGATGACCTCAACAACATCCTCGGGTCGGTTGGAGCTGAAGCTGATGATGATGGGATTGAGCTGCTGTTGTCCGAAGTTAAGGGTAAGGATATAACAGAGCTTATTGCATCTGGAAGAGAGAAATTGGCATCGGTGCCTTCTGATGGTGGTGTCGCTGTTGCAGCTGTTGCAGCTAGTGATGGTGGTGGTGTAGCACCTGCTGCCATAGATCCAAAGAAGGAGAAAAAGGTGGAAGAGAAAGAGGAATCAGAGGAGGACATGGGCTTCAGTCTGTTTGATTGAGGGAATGGGTGCCTTGGGCTTGCCCATGTTTGGCCTGGTGCCTTGGGCTTGAGTTGAGGCACTAGGCCTAAGCTATGATGGTAATGGGTCTTGGGTTCACTCTTGGTGACGGGTTTGGGCTTGAGTTGGAGCCCAACCCAAGCATATTGATGAAAGGCCCCATGCCCCCTATGCTAGCCACCCTCATGGCCCAAGTCCATGTTAAGCTAGCCCACTTGGTTGCCTCAATTTGAAATGAAACCTCTATACCTCTAATCCTTCAAAAATCCTATAGCTTAATTTAATTTTTCGATAATTAATTCAAATCTCATTTTCATCCATTAGATTTTTTTTTATCCCACATTATCTAGCTATTTAAAGTCTAACCCTTTCAAAAATTCCATATCTTAATTTAATTTTTCATTAATTGGTTTAAGTCTTATTTTCATCAATTGGAATTATCATCATATATTCATCTAGATATTTAAAGTCCAACAATCATTCAAAAATCTCATGTACTAATTTAAATTTTCAATCCTAGAAATTCCGCTATTCGTCTAAATTTTATTTTTGTTAATTAGAATTTTCATTCCATATCTATTTACTTATATAAGGTCCAATTCTCTGAAAATCCAATTTCTGAATTAAATCCCAAAAATTCCACTATTCATCTTTATTCGCCTAAATATTATTCGTATTCATTAGTATTATAATCTCATACCTGGCAATTTATTCAAAGTCTAATCCTTAAAAAAATCCAACGTCCTAATTTAATTTTCAATTAGAAAAATTCCACTATTCATTCTTTTTATTAGTTTAAACATCATTTTTGTTAATTAACATCATTATTCCATATTTATTTATTTATTTCAATCGTTAAAGTTCAATTCTTCAAAACCGGATTTCCAAATTTAACCCTTAGACTCAAAAATTCCACCATTACTTTTATTCATTTAAAAATATCATTTTTTTGTTATCATTATTATAAATCTCACGTTTACTTATTTCTTTCTTCTAAAAATTCTAATAATCAAAATTCAATTATTCAAAGATCCGACTTTCGAACTTAATTTTCAAAATCCCACTACTCACTTTCACTCGTTCAAACATCATTTTTGTCGGAACCCGAGTTTCAAATTAATCTTCCATCACACAAAGCTCACTATTCAATTTCATTGTTTAAATATTATGTTTGTTAATTATCATTATTGTTTCTCATGTATTTATTTACCCTCTTTTAAAAATCTCATTCCTTAAAGCCCAATTCTTCAAGAATCCAATGCCCTAATTAAATTTTCAATGCCCAAAATCCTACTATTCATCTTTATTCGCCTAAATATTATTCTCGTTAACTAGTATTATTATCTCATGGTCATCTATTTATTTCTACAATTAAAGTCCAATTCTTCAAAAACCCAACGTCCAAATTTAATTTCCAATATAAAAAACTCCACTATTCACATTCAACTGTTTAATGATTATTTTCGTTATTATTATTATCCCGTTCATTTATTTATTCACTTATTCATATATTTAAAAATCTCATCTCCAAATAATTTCTCAAAATCTCAATCTCTAAATTCGATCTTCCATCTCTAAAATTTTATTTTTCGCAATTATTTACCTAATCTTTATTATTTCATCATTGTTATTATTTCACTCATTTATTTATTCACTTATTTGTTTATTAAAATTCCGTATTTAAATAATTCTTCAAAATTCCGATTCCTAAATTTAGTTCTCTGAAATTCCAATTCCTTTCAAATTTAATTACTAAAATTCTCATTCTTATATTTAATTTCTAAAAATCTAATTTTCAAATAATCTCTAAAATTCCAATTTTCAAATAAATTTCAAAAATCCAGTTTTTCCTTAAACGGTTTTAATTTCTATTTGGTGACGCATGTGATATGTTTTGTGTTCTTTATTATACATTGACCCCATTTTTATGATAGCGCATGGTGGTTCGTTGCCCAGGTATGTACCCATTTTCCCTCAAATCGTTGTCTATGCATGTCCCGATTCTCACATGTGCGTGATTTATCCTGAGTGTTCATTGATTTACTCATCCATTGCCATGATTGCTTCAATTTATTAGTAGAGACCCGACTTAGGGACTTAGAGGGGTGCTACGGTCTTCACCGTACCTTCCTGATAAGTAACCTGACCCCCGAACCCGATCCGGTTTTTCACAGACCACCTTTTCCAAAATAAGGAGTCACGCTTAGGGTTTTCTTTCTTATTTTGTTTCCCTTTTTTAAAATAAAACAAAAATAAGTGGCAACTCCAAGTCATTTTTCTTAATCAATAAAGATCATTTTTTTCGAAAACCAAAACCGAGCTTGCCATTCGAGTGGGAAACGCATTGAGCCGAAATGCGGGGTCCACACAACTACAATGATATAAGTGAGATTAAAATTGAGAATTCACTCAAGTTGGAGAATTATTTATTCTAATAAAAATACTAAAAAAATACATTAACTATTGTAGCAAATTCCTTTTTTCTTCCACTCTATTTCGGCATCTATTATATTGAAAAAAGAAAGAAAAGAAACCTCATACATATTTAAAATAATTTATTCGAGAAGATTCTATAATTAAAAATTCCACAAAAGTTCCAAAAAAAAAATGTCAGAAATAGTATGTAAGTGCAAAAGACAAAATATATATATATAAATTTAAAGAGAAAAGGTAAGAGTAATAAGTCAGCATTGAAAAAAAGAAAGTTTACTTTAATGAAATTAAAAACTTCAAAAGTATCCAATCAAATCCTTTAAAATTCTTTCCTCCTAAAAATTCCCACTATTCCAAATCATATTTCCTTTTTCATTTAAATCCCTTCATTCTAGACTGTAAAAGAAAATGATAACAATCTTCCTAATAAGTTATTAACGTATAAAATAAAAAATAACAATCTTTTAATAATTTAGGAATATATTAAAAAAAATTCTTCAAGAAAAATGTAATTTTTTCTTTTATCTAAATATATTACATTTAGAAATAATTGCTCTTCTAATATCAAAAATTAAGAAATATTAGAAGAGTAATTTTTTTAATAAATTATAAAAAGATCCAATAAAAAAATATTTATTCCTTTATTCAGACATATTAAAAAAAGACAATATTCTAAAAATAGGTAATAGAAAAAAATATCATAATGAAGGTTTATTTCTTTTAATGGATGCCAGAGACCCAATGGTGAACAAAGTCTCCAACCACCTCCAGCCATAGCACCGCCTAGAAGGCAAGGTGGTCACGGTCACCGGCGCTTCCTCTGCCCTCGGCCGCAACTTCTGTCTTGACCTCGCCAAAGCCGGCTCCAACATCATCGCCGCTGCTCGTCGGACCCATCGCCTCAACTCTCTCTCTCACACACAAAATCAACCACTCTTCACCTGCCCTAACTCTCCTCCAAGCCTTAACACCACCGTCCGAGCCGTGGCTGTGTAACTTGACCACACCGTCAATGGTCCCACCATTAACGCGTCCGTTCAGATTTTGGTGTTAGAGGTACAAATCTTTTTTCACAAAATCGGCGAAAAATCGCCGAAATAAAACGAAACAAAACGATTTTTCTTCGAAATTTTCCAACTGGAGGCGATTTTTTCAAAAAATCATCGAAATTTCTCTTTTTACCGAAATTTCACTTTTTACCGAAATTTCTCCGATTTTTGGCGAAATTTATGGATATTTCTACCGTCGACATTTCGCCCTCCTCTTTCGTTTCGCCGTTGCCCGAAACACGAAATTTCGCCTAAATTTTGGCCAAAAAAATAGAAATTTTCATCCTTGATCTAGACTATTAAATGTGTATGGTAAAATCAAGGTCATCAAATGAGAGTACAAACAAATGAGATCGGGGTATAAAGATACAAATAGATGTGATTAGAATAAAAAAGAAAAAAAAACCAATTTGAAGATGTATATGTGTTACCACCTAGTTGATGATGTCTTTCGATACCTATAGAAAAAAAATACACTTTAATAGTGTAGATGGATCCCTAAAAATATTCTCCAACTTATTTTCTATTTTCTTTGAAAATAAAAATAGAAAACATCTTAAACAAAAAGACTTAATATTTATGTCTCCTGATTTTTTTTTTCCAATGAAACCGAATTACAACTATATGGTCCCATGCATGCTTATTTTCAAAATTATTTCATATAACTATGAAAAATTGCTTGCTTTAAAGCATCATTATGAAAATTTTAATTTTTATTCTTGAAGCCTTGAAGATGGTAATGGTGAATCCATTTTCAACTTTGTTTACATTCCTTTAGCTCGGACATTTGCTCCAATAAATTTGGATTAGTTTTTGTTCATGGTTACCTATTTTTGAAGATCAATTCAAATTTCACTTAATTTGTTCACATTTTATTGTAGAAATCTCTTAGTAATTTCAGTTTTCTATCATATTACTTTCTTTTTTTGGGTAATCTGATCCATCATAATATGATATTGAGACCATAAATGAAACAAATAATTAATAATTTGATTTTAAATTATTAAATACTTGATTAAATATGATAGTTGAAGCAGAGTAGGTAAGGGGAAATAATAGATTTGGAATAGAAGCTTAATGAAACTGGTGAGTAGTGGAGTACTGGTTACTTTGAATTATTGAAGTAATGTGGGACAGGAGAATGGTAGTGGCCTTATCTCTTTCGCCACCATTAATCAAGATTGTGGGCCACTAATCACCATTATCAGATGTCATTGCACAGCACAACGCCTTCCAAAGGATTGCATATTCAGCTCCATTAATAACCAATAGCCTCCCTTGATCAATCACTTCAAAGGGATGAGGAGCAGTCTGATATATTGAAATGCTAAAGCCCAGACTAATCAGATCCATAATGTGATCAGGGACTCAAAATAAGAAACACTCTGGAATCTTGACATCAAACTTTTTTTTCGTTTTGGAAAGTAAAGTCCACACTGCGAATTGGAATTCCTTCATCAGGGAGATTGATCTGTTTTTGACAACCACAAGTGAAGAGCTAAAACTCTGACTAATTAATCACACCCAGAATGTGACCAGGGACTCATAACAGGAAACACTACGGGATCTTGATATGAAACTTCCTTGTCTTTTCAGAAAGTAAAGTCGACACTCTGAAAAGAAAATGATAATGCGTGGAAAAGCAGCCTTTGAATAAAATTATTGAAGTTATGTCGGAGGTGGGGTCAGGGGTGTCTTCCAACAGTGTAACTAGCAATAATGCGATCACCCATATTGGAATTCCTTAATCGGAGAGATTGAACTGTTTTCGACAACCACAAGTCTTCTCTGCTCTCCCACTTTCTCTTCTTTTCTTGAATCTCACCTCTTGTTTCTTTCATCTCTCAAGGCAAGGAATGGATTGTGTGAGCCCAATCTTGGATGTTGTCACTCGCGTATGGGACTGCACAGCCAAGCATGCAGTCTACATCAGGGATCTGCAGGAAAATATGGAGTCTTTAAGAAACGCAATGCAGGGGCTGAAGAATGTATATGAAGATGTGAAGGGAAGAGTTGAACTTGAAGAGCAACGGCAAATGAAGCGCACAAATGAAGTGGACGGCTGGCTCCATAGCGTCCTAGCCATGGAACTAGAAGTCAACGAGATCCTGGAGACAGGCGATCAGGAAATCCAGAAGAAATGCCCTGGAACTTGTTGCCCCAGAAACTGCTGGTCTGGCTACAAGCTTGGGAAGAAAGCGAGTAAAAAGCTGGGTGCTGTGACTGAATTATGGAACAACAGACGCTTTGATGTTGTGGCTGATAGGTTACCTCAAGCTCCGGTGGATGAGAGGCAGATGGAGGAGACTGTGGGCTTAGATCTGATGTTTACAGAGGTTTGCAGATGCATCCAAAATGAGGAGCTGGGAATTATTGGGTTGTACGGTATGGGGGGTGCCGGGAAAACTACCCTCATGACCAAAGTGAATAATGAGTTCATCAGAGCGAGCAAGATCTTTGAAATCGCCATTTGGGTAGTAGTATCCAGGCCAGCAAGTGTGGAAAAAGTACAAGAAGTCATTCGCAACAAGTTAGACATTCCTGAAGACAGATGGAGAAACAGAACCGAGGATGAAAAGGCAGTAGCAATTTTCAATGTCTTGAAGGCAAAAAGGTTTGTGATGCTGCTAGATGATGTATGGGAGCGGCTTGATCTCAAAAAAGTGGGGGTTCCTTCTCCTAATTCCCAAAACAAGTCCAAAGTAATATTAACAACCCGTTCTCTGAATGTTTGTCGGGCTATGGACGCTCAAAAAAGCCTTAAGGTGGAGTGTTTGACAGAAGATGAGGCTATTAATTTGTTCAAGAAGAAGGTTGGAGAGGCTACTCTAAATTCACATCCGCAGATACACGAACTTGCTGAAACTGCTGCTAAAGAGTGCGAAGGTTTACCACTTGCACTCATCACTATTGGGAGAGCTATGGTCGGCAAGAGCACACCACAAGAATGGGAGCGAGCAATCCAAATGTTGAAGGCTTATCCAGCAGAGATTTCAGGTATGGAAGATGAAGTATTTCCGGTCCTCAAATTCAGTTATGATAACTTGCCAAATGACACCATCAAGACTTGTTTTTTATATCTTGCTATATTCCCAGAGGACCATGAAATTTGGGATGAGAATCTTATATTCCTTTGGATTGGAGAAGGGTTTTTGGATGGATTTGTTAGCATAGATGAAGCATTAAACCAAGGGCACCACATCATTGAGCATCTAAAGACAGTATGTCTATTCGAGAATGCTGAATTTGATAGGGTTAAAATGCATGATGTCATTCGTGATATGGCTTTATGGTTAGCTTCAGAATATAAGGGCAATAAGAACATAATCTTGGTAGAAGAAGTTGATACTATGGAGGTTCACCAAGTTTCAAAGGCGAAAGAGGCACAACGGATATACCTGTCGACAAGTAGTTTGGAAGAACTCACTATACCACCATCTTTTCCCAATCTCTTGACTTTAATTGTTTGGAGTGAAGGCCTGAAAACATTTCCGAGTGGATTCTTCCATTTCATGCCGGTTATAAAAGTTCTGGATTTGTCAAATTCTGGAATAACTAAATTACCTACTGGAATTGGTAAATTTGTTACACTGCAATATCTCAATTTGTTAGATACAGATCTAACAGAATTGTCTGAGGAGCTTGCGACTTTGAAAAGACTAAGATATTTGCTATTAGATGGTAGTCTTCAAATAATTTTTAAGGAAGTAATATCACATTTCTCAATGTTGAGAGTTTTTAGCATAACAATTAAATATAGGTTGTTAAAAAGAAAGGAGGAGGAAGCCAATTATTCAAGGAAGGATGATAAGACTATTTATTTACATGAAGATAATAAAGCATTATTAGAGGAGTTAGAAGGGTTGGAACACATAAATTGGGTATCTTTGCCCATTGTAGGTGCTCTGTCTTTCCACAAGTTATCGAACTCCCAAAAATTACTGAATGCTATGAGAGATTTAGACCTTTGGAACTTGGAAGGTATGAGCATACTCCAATTGCCAAGAATCAAACATCTACGTAGCCTTACAATATGTAGATGTGGGGAGCTACAAGACATAAAAGTCAATCTAGAAAATGAGAAGGGTAGACGGGGATTTGTAGCAGGTTATATCCCAAACTCAATTTTCTACAACCTCCGAAGTGTATTTGTTGATCAACTTCCAAAGTTGTTGGACTTGACATGGCTTATTTACATCCCAAGTCTTGAACGTCTTACTGTACATGAATGTGAATCCATGGAAGAAGTGATAGGTGAAGCGAGTGGGGTCCCTGAAAATCTTGGCATATTCTCAAGACTCAAAACTTTGTACTTGCTTTTTGTACCAAATCTAAGGAGCATCAGCAGACGAGCTTTGCGATTTCCTTCCTTGGAAATCCTCTACGTGAGGGAATGCCCAAACCTAAGGAAGCTGCCATTAGATTCAAACAGTGCAAGAAACAGTTTAAAGACAATTAAAGGGAAATTAGAGTGGTGGCAAGGGTTGCAGTGGGAGGATGAGACCATTCAACTCACTTTCACTCCCTACTTCAACAAATAGAGCCTGTCTGAAGAAATCACGGAATGGTGGAGAGAAGCTGCACTCCTTCCCTCTCCCACCCCTTTACCTGCTTCTCCCACGCTCTCTCTGTGCATCATGGACAAATTTTCAAATGTCTAGCATGTTTTCATTGTTTATTATTTTTTTTTCTGCTAAGAATTTGTTTTATATTGGAATTGGTAAGCTATATTTTCTTTTCTTTTCTTTCCTTTGGTTTTATTTTTTTTTTTCCTTCCTCATATGTTACTCATCTTAATAAATTTAGTTATAGACTTATAGGTTAAAAATAAAGTATTTATAAAACATTATATTTTCCTTTTTTTACAGAAAAAAAAAATAACAAAAAAAAAACAAAATAACCTACTTTTTCTGGTGGTCGTCGTATTTTGTATTCTCATATCCTAAAATTCATGTTTGTAAAGTTGGTTAAGGAAGAACGTTTGGTCCAACGAGGTACTTGATGCATCATTAATATTAGCTCAATCTTTTTCCATTTACTAATTTTTCTATTTGTTCCCATAGTCAAAGTCTTCTTTCAATGAAACCTAATCAAAACTATTAGTTCCATGCATGCTTACCTAATCAAAACTATTAGTCACATGCATGCTTATTTTCAAAATTATTTTACCCAGAGTAACTTAAACTATGAAAAAATTACTTACTTTATAGAATTATTATGAAAATTTCAAGTTGCATTTGGTTGAGAAAATATTGTCCAGTTTTATTTTTTATTTTTACTTTTTGAAAAAGTTTTTTATTTCTTATTTTTCTTTTCTAAAAAAAAATGAGATTATTTAAAGAAATTAAAAAAAATACAAAAGGAAAATGCAAAAGATTGTGAAAATAAATATGACTAAAATTTCATACAATATATTTGTTATGGTATGAGATATACTATTATAAATGATGATATTACTATTTTTCATGATGTATATAATTTGATATCATATATATAATAATTTTCTACTTATTATTTGTCACTTTATTATTTTATTATATATAAATTTTTTAAAATAGTTTAGAAAAATATTCTAATATGCTTGTAATTATTCAAATAAATTACTACAATATAAATATATATACCCTCATAATAATTCATAGTCTACACCTATCTTTTTCGGTTAATGGAAATTTTTATGATTGATAACGTTCATGAATGGTTCCTTGAATTTAATCTAAATATTAAAATTTGCTTCACTGTTGTTTAGGTTTCAGAATGAAAAGCAGTTTTTTCTCAGATTTCATTGAAGCATATTTGTTCTTCAACTTAGATGATAAGCAAATGATCCACCTGATTTGCTATGTTGTGTTTGTAGGACAAGTCTTTGAAGAATACTTGACTCAGCTGAAACTCCTCGCAATTGTTGGATCACTGGATGCTTTGTGTGCATAGGATGGATGGGTTGCATAAATAGTCATTTAAAAAGCAAAAAAAAAAAAAAAAAAAAATTCTTGTGTGCTTGTATTGTGTGTAAAGTTGAGTGACAAATTCTCTTGTGTGTAAGGTGTGAAGCTACTGCCCCTCAAAAAATGTAAATACCTAATTCCTACATGCTTCGACTGTTAAGAGTGTTTGTATTGATAACTCTCTTGTATATTTGAGAAGGTATCTAAAATTGGTCTAGAAACTATACTAGTATTTAAAATGAGCAGCCATAAGAACAAGATGATTTATGAGTGAACTTGGTTTTTAAAGCATATGCTTTGGACGGGTTTTAGTTTGTGTTCATTAAAAATATGAGTTTAGCATATTATGAATAGGGCAATTTTTATTTAGAAATTGTTGAAGATTATGAATAGGGCACTATTATACTCTTGATGCAGTGTTTTCTCAGTAGTTTCTTGGTAGCTAAGATGATCCATCATAATATGATATTGAGACCAAAAATCAAACCAACAATTAATAATTTGCTTTTAAATTATTAAATACTTGATAGTTAGAGCATAATAGGTAATACGAAATAATAAATTTGGACCAGAGGCTTATCATTACTGCAAATGATCATATGAAAGAACCTTTATTAAGGGCCTTGGATGACCAAGTTGATCCTTCAAACAAGGCCAAAGGGCTTGTACTATTTCTACTCCAGTGTCACTACCTAAAAATTTTTTAAAATAAAACAGTCCAGATTTTTTCTATATTAAATTTTTTATTACAATATGAAGATCATTTATACATCAAAGGTAGTTGCATTGACCGAGGGTTGAGTTTTAATAAGTAAATATTTAATAAAACTTAATACTTATTACTTAATGACTTAATTTGAATTTAAATTAAATTATTTTTTAATTTATCTATTCACAACTTATTATTTAATTATTACTTTAAATATTAAGATTGTTTAATAAAATTAACTTAAAATTTACTTTAAATTATCAAATTGATATATTTACCCTTATTAATTTTAATTAATATTTATTTCATTGATTTTAACTCATATTTATTTTCATTAATTTTAAACAATAAATTTATTTATAAAATATCCATATTTAAATACATAACATAACCAAATATATTTAATTTATTTAATAATTTAAATTAAATTATTAAGTCATTAAGTTATTTTACTAAACACCCTTCAAGTCCATATATGAAAAAAAAAAAAAAAACTATTATTGCCTAAGGGATCAAATTGTGGACATCAAACACAGCTTTTCGAGACATACCTCCAAAATTATAATAAATTAATAAATAAATAAAAATTGAGAAAGTTACCAATGGCTTCCACCTATTTTTAATGGTTTAAGGTCTTATATATCCTAAAATTCTATTTTTTTTATACCATTTTTATTGATTATAAAGAATTATAACTTAATTTATCTTATCTAACATTTACAAAAAAGAGAAAAAGAAAAAAGTTATAACAATCAATCCATTCATTTGAGAGTAAATTGCCTAAATGAGGTTAAAAATTAAAATAATAATAATAATAATAATCCACCCAACAACTAAATTAAAATGGGTTTTGTATCATATTTTTATATATTTTAAAATCATTTTATATGAGGATTTGAGATTGAGAGGATGAAAATTTATTTGATAATGAAGAAATTGTAAAGTTGAAAATTATTAAAATTGGTCATTGCTCAATCCATCCCTTCTTATGTGTTTACCTCATGTTCTATAAGCCTAACAAACTTATTAAAAAAGGTTATAGAAAGTAAAAATTTTACAAAAACAAATAAAATTTAAAATAAAAATTTTAATTTAATTGGTCAAAATAATGAAAAATAGAGTAGGATAAAAAATAAAAAATAAAAATGAATATTAAATAGATTTTGTAAAATGTTTATTTTTAAATTTTATGAAATTACTTTTCTTAAAAATCCTAATATGTATCTTGTACGAATCTGGATGAAATTTTTTTTTATCACAATTATTTTTTATTTACTTATAAATTTAACTTAAGATTTATACATTTTTTTAAGGTGACATTTTTTTTTCTAATCATTACTAAAACAAATTAGCAAATATAGTTTCTGTTAAATTAAAATTCGAGTGGGAGCTTGGGGCATGTAGGAGAGAGAAAGATGAAAAACAGGAGAGGAACCCGTTGTGTTTCCTTTCAAAATCAAAATCAAATGGAGGGTGAGGATTAATTTCAGCAATCCAATGATGAGAAATAGCCCATTGGTGGGCACCACGTGGGTAACATGGAATTCTCCTTCACCAAATGTCAAGACAAAAAAAAAAAACATACATAATCATTCACAGAATTGTACGGGAAATACATGTGAGCCGTTGGATTTAAAGTTTTGATCCTAGTCATCTAAATATATTTTGAGTTAGAAAAAGAAAGCAAGAATTGTGTTTTGGACCGACTGGACCTAAAAATTAATATTTGACCTATAAAAGTTGCATAATTGATGAAAATAATATAAAATGTGAAGAGACTCATATATCATTCAAAACTATTTTGAGTATTTTCTACCATAATGTTTGACAAATTTTTATATCTTAATTTTTTTTAATAATTATTCTGAAAATTTATTATTTTTAGAAAACTATTTTTTTTAAATATATTCTAAAAATATATCATTTAAAAAAAATAATTTTGACATATTTTTAGTTATTTTTTATATACATAATTTTAAAAATATATATTTTTCAAGATGTTTGATTTTAAAATAATAATAATAATAATTTATTTTTATTTTTTTGGAAAAGGGTGTATTTTTTTTCTAAATCACTAAATTAAATTAAATTTTATTAGGGTTTACAAAAGAAATAAAAATTAAATTAATGTTTTTCTACTCTCTTTTTTCATAATCAATAAAGATCATTTTTAGAAAAATAAAAAATCAATATCTTTTTTCTCAATTTTCACACTTCCTTTATATCTTGTGCTTAAATAGTGAACTTATATGGACCAAAATTTAATTTTTAGGCCCAAACTTAAAAAACCGTCTCTCCCACCCATCGCAACCCTCAACTTGGATTTTTTCCCATCTTCAACTTTTATCTTTGCCATCGCAACATTATTATTATTATTTTTTTCAAATAAATTTACATTGTGAATAAAATTTACTTTGGGATTAAATAATGTACAAACTATGTAGATAGAAATTTGACATTTAAAAAAATCAAGGTCCATTGTGACGCTTATTCAAATATAACGAGGATGAAAATGTGATAGATAGTATAAATTAAGAATGGAAAAGAAACAACACAAAAATAATTAAAAATATAACATGTTGTTTGGTAACATATGTCTTAGTTAGCAAATAAATAATGTTTCAAAAAACTATAAAATGCAAATATAGTTGCCCAATTTGTACCATCAACTATTTACAATTTTTTTAATGTCAATGTATATATATGCTTGAAATAAAATTAAAATAATTTAATAATATTATTTTCATTTTAGTTACTATTGATAGAATTTTAAAAAAAATTAAATTAAATTAAATTAAAAATAAATAAATTTTGAAAGAATATATAGAAAAAAATGTGGTATTCTACACTTTTCTTGTATTGTCATTTTTTTTTATTGTTTATGTATTTTCCTCACTTTTTTTTTTTTACATTTCTTACATTTTTTATACTTTAAATTATTTACATTTTTTAATATTAAGATTTTTTGGTATATTTGAAATGATAATAAAATAATTTAATAATACTATTTTAAGTTACCGTTGATAAATTTTAAAAAATTAAAAATTGAAAAAGGGTACAAAAAATATGATGACAGTACCCTCTTCACAATTTTCATAACCTAAATTTTTTTTTTTTTTTTTTTTTTTAGTTTTAATATTTATTTTCTCATTTGAAATGAAAATAAAATAGTTTAATAATACTTTTTTGAGTTACTATGTATAGAATTTGTGAAAAAATTGAAATTATAAAAAAAAAAAAATTGAAAGAGATTACTAAGATTATGATGATTCTTCATAATCTTTGTAGCCTCTTCACATTCTTTATACCCTTAATTATTTAATTTTTTAAATTTTAATATCTATTTTTGACTTAAAATTACAATAAAATAGTTTAATAATACTATTTTGAGTTACCATTGATAGAATTATTAAAAAATAAAATTAAAAAACAAGAAAGATTGAAAGATAGTATGATGAACATGAATGTGAGAAATCCTTATATTTTTCGTACCCTTTTTATATTTTTCATACCATCCAAATTTTATATTTTTTATTTTTAAAGATTTAATTTTTCACTTGAAATAACAATAAAATAGCTTAATTGAGTCAATTGATGGAATATTTGGGAAAAAAAATTCAATATTTAAAAAAAATGAGGGGTACAAAAAAAATGTGAGAATGATATAAAGAATGTGAAGATTTAATTCTAAGATTTAATTTTACACTTGAAATGACAATAAAATAACTTAATTGAGTTAAAATTAATAGTATATTTGGAAAAAAAATTTAAAAAAAAAAATGGAAAAAGCTCCTCATATTTTGTGTACCCTCCTCACGTGTTTTATACCTTCCAAATTTTATACTTTTTGTTCTTATTTATTTATTTCCATAGTATTGCACTAATTTCTTATTTCTTTTCGTTTAGTTTTCCTTCTCGATTTGATTCTCTTTCTCCTTTTTTATTACCCCTGCCATGAGATGACCAAGTAGTTAAAGCCATATTCTTCTAGTAGACAGCAAAAATGGGGGGTAATTGCTCATCCAAAGTTGAAGTTTTTGGCTACTGAGATTCTGTTTTTATTCATATACTTGCAAATATCAATTTAAAGCCATAAGAGAGTTGACCAATTCAGTTAATGTAACACATTCTAAGTAACAAGAACAATAGGAATAATTCCTAATTGAAATGTTAAACCCAGATTGATCACATCCACAATGTGACGAGGACTCATTGCCCAAATGATTTTAATCATGTATAGAGGCTGTCTATTGCAATCTCATGTTTGCTGGGCATATAGTGCCAGTGCTGAAGAATGTACATGATGATGTGAAAGAAGAGTTGAACTTGAAGAGCAACGACAAATGAAGTGGACGGATGGCTCCATGGTGTACAAGTCATGGAAATACAAGTCAATGAGATGCTGCAGAATGGGGATCAGGAGATCCAGAAGAAATGCCCTGGAATTTGTTGCCCCAGAAACTGCCGGTGCAGCTACAAGCTCGGGAAGAAAGCAAGTAAAAAAGCACAGTGCAGTGACTGAATTAAGGAAGAAAGGACGTTTTGATGTTGTGGCTCATAGGTTACCTCAAGCTCCAGTGGATGAGAGGCCGATGGAGATGACCGTGGCTTAGATCTGATGTATGCTGAGGTTTGCAAATGCATCCAAGATGAACAACTCGGAATTACTGGATTGTATGGAATGGGGGTGCCAGAAAAACTACCCTCATGACCAAATTGAATAATGAGTTCATCAGAGCAAGCAAGGACTTTGAAGTCTCCATTTGGGTTGTAGTGTCCAGGCCTGCAAGTGTGGGAGAAGTACAAGAAGTCATTCGCAACAAGTGAGACATCCCGGATCATAAATGGAGAAACAGAACTGAGGATGAAAAAGCAGTAGGAAAATAAAAAAGTTCGTGATGTTGCTAGATGATGTATGGGAGCAGCTTGATCTCCAAAAGTTGGGGGTTCCTTCTCCAAATTCCCCCTGTAAGTCCACAGTGATATTAACAACCCGGTCTCTAGATGTTTAATTGCCACAATACGGATGCTCACAAAAGTATTAAGGTGGAGCGTTTGACACCAGATGAGGCTATTAATTTGTTCAAGGAGAAGGTTGGAGAGACTACGTACTCTAAATTCACATCCAGATATACTGCAACTCGATGAAATAGCTGCCAGAGAGTCAAGTTTTACCACATGCACTTGTTACTATTGGGCGAGCTATGGCTGGCAAGAACACAGTACAAGAATGGAAGCGAGCGATACAAATGTTGAAGACTTATCCATCAAAATTTTCAGGTATGGGAGATCATATATATCCGCTTCTGAAATTCAGTTATGATAGCTTGAAAAATGACACCATCAAGACTTGTTTACTATATCTTGCTATATTTCAAGAGGATTATGAAATTATGAATGATGATGTTATAAACCTTT